>JBBPBX010028990.1:0-36176 GCA_038048925.1 Garcialebias charrua | reverse complement strand
GTAAGTGCTGTTACAGTATCGGATGATACCTTTTCCTAACAGGTCATTAATGATTTCCCTGATAGGTTGATGTGCTGCCAGAGGAATCTTGTATTGTCTGACAAATGCAGGTGGAGCATCAGGCGGGGTTGGGATGCTCACTGTGTGGAGCGTGGTCAACCCACAATCCATCGAGTCAGTTGAGAATGATTTTTCATATTTTAGCAGAACTTTGCGAAGTTTGTCCCTGTCTTCATCAGTTTCCAGGGCGTCGGCTTGAGCGACCACCTGGTCAATCTGTGAAGCAATGGAGAGGGATTCATGTTCTGTGGGGAGCTCCAGTGAGTCCCCTTCAGTGTCGTAAAACCTGTCCACAGGTAGTGCACTGTAAGTTTGAGGGCCTAGACTGTCTCCTTGGTTGAAACCGAACCTGTGGACAATGTCCTGGTCGGACTCAGTGGGGGAGAAGAGAGCTATGGCCTGTGTTGGTTTTGTGAACAAGACTTGCCCCGTGTGATGACTCGGGATCAAGTTTTCTGGGAGTCCTCCCAGAAATGGAATGCTCAGTTCAAAATCGTGAAAATCAGTAGAGATCAACCATCCTAGCTGTGTGTTTTTTGGGATCGGCACCTCTTCTGTGCTTGTGTTGCACACAGCAACAGTCGTGGTTCTGCCGTCGAGGGTCACTTGGCATGTGGCCTCCATGGACAGTCCTAAGTTGAAAAACATAGGAGATGGTTGAAAGTATGCCTGTTTTGTGCTAACAGCTTGTCCTTTCATGATGTGAATCATCACCGGCTTGTTCATAACCTGAGGTGGTACCACAGTGTTATGGCTGTTAGCAACCTGGCAGACCTCTGGTATGGTCTGTCCAGCCCTAAGGTTCTCTGTGGTTAACACAGGAGAGTCCTTCGTGGCTGTATCTAGTGACCACAGTGCATCGTTGTTGATGTCCACTCTGACACCTAATCTTACCAAAATGTCGGAGCCTATGTAGGTTGCATGTGGTAAGTTCGGGACCACGAGGAACGGGTGATCCAGTTCTCGTTGGTTCCAGGTTAGTTTGAGGTCAATGATCCCTTTAGCGGTCATTACCTGTTTATCGTTGGGGTCTAACGAAAAGCGGAAAGCCTTTTTGTTCAGACCTAGACCCAACTGTTTCTTAACCAAGGTTCCAAAGAAAGCTTGGCTGATCGCTGATTTCTCCGTCCAAGGGGACAGAACAGCATCATCGGTGTGGGATCCTTGGATCTCAACACCTTTGACTACCTGTGGTAGGTAGTGTTCGGTGAGTGCCAACTGTTTCAGCTCGCAGAGGGGGCTCTCTTGTTGGGCCTCTACAGCCTCACCTGTAGTTGAAGGTTCACCTACAGGGATTGTGCTCTCGTCTGAGCATTCCCTTTTGCCTTCCGCGGTGCCTGCCGTTAGACGGTCAGTGTTACCTTGTATAGGCATATCGATCGGCAGTGGTTGACTCACTCTGGTCCACATTGTCTGATCGCCATAATCTATAATCGCGTCGAAGCGGTTTATAAAGTCTTGGCCAACCAAAAATGGGAATGAGTCCACGGTGGACACGTGTACCGGGTGGTATAGCGTCGTTTCACCAATCTGCATGTGAACCATGGCTATAGCTGTCAGGGTTGTACTCGTCTCCGAGAGACCCTGCAAAACTATAGCACATTCTCTGAGGGGTATTTCCCTGTCAACACCGTTAGCAGCCAGCCGTAGCTCTTCCAACAGTGTGGGTGACACAATGGTTATGTCTGCCCCACCATCCAAGAGGGCCTCTTTTGTGAGGACCCCTTCCAACGTGATGGACAGGTAAGCTTTCCTAGCGGGCCCCTTTCTGATAATGTTACACAGGAACCTATCAGGTTTTCTCCGACGTTTATCACGCCCACCCCTGACTGTGTGAACTTCATTTATCAGTACTGGTAGTGCAGACACACACGGGTCTGACTGTTCAGTTCGTGGCGAGCCACTATCAACGGTGAGTGAGCATTCCCCCCTTTTTTCTGACGAGGGGTTCTCGGACTCCGTAACAATGAAGTTATGGTTACAGTCAACGTTTTGTTGACTGTCACATTCTGGACTGTCAATGATTTGACTGTCATTACCCTGATTGTCAGCATCCTGACCATCAGTATCTTGGTGACCGTCAGCAATTGTGGCATTGTTGTTAATTGAGTGCTCTGAGTGTTTGTCAACGACAGTGCTGCACATTACCCCAGGCTGGTTATCCTTGTTTGTTTTTTTGAAATTCTCAACCATCAGACGTAGTATCTCTGAATCTTCTGCAGTCAAAGGTTTAGGGCCCTTTTTCTGGGACTTTTGAGACTGTTGTCTGATCTCAGATTGTTCCTTCTGAGGTGCAGGAGGAGCAGGTCCACGGCTCGGGCGTCCCTTCCGGGACCATCCTGGTTTCGGGGGTCCCCTCTGGGACCACCCTTGGTTCGGGGGTTCCTGTTGGGACCACCCTTGGTTATATGGGTTACCTCCGTACCCATAATCTTTACTCTTTGGACGTGCACCCCCCTTTTGATCCTTCTGTTCACCCTCTGTGTTTGGCTTGAACCACTTTGGGTTCTTTTTCCAGCGGGCACCTCCACTTTGTGGTTTGTCAGGTTGAAAGATCTGTTTCTTCTCGCCTTTTATAGGATAGGGAGCTGATGCACGCGTCCCTTCCAGCTCCAGCGATTGGGATTCGTCCTTCGCACTTGCGAACACCTCTACGGGTGTTCTGCATTCCATGTGGGCCTCGAAAACATTTATGGCACACTGTTTCATTTCCTTGATGGTTTTTTCTCTGAAATTAGCCATCACTTGTACCGACTGTTTTATAACAGGGTGGAGGTTTTTTCCGAAAAGGTATTTAAAACCTACCTCGTCCTCCATGCCCGGTTCATTGCGATTACCAAAGAAAGCTTGGAACATTCTCTGGTAATACGCCTGTGGATGTTCGTTTTTACCTTGCACGACCTTCTCGGCATCTGGATAGCCACCAGGCCCCATGTTTGGAGTGAACTCTTGTATAAGTGTATCACGCAAAAGTTTATAATCTTTTTTTATGGCGTCTGGTTGGCGAACAATGAAGGCATATACGTTCCAGTCTGCAGTGAGCCTGATCAGTGCAATTTTATCAGCAGCAGTAGCATTTGGAAAATTACCCAGCTGGAAGTCAAGAGAGTCTAGGTAGGCCTTTGTGTGGATTGAACCCAACGGCCCCGGATCAAAGTGTTGAATGTATCTTGAAAGCTTTTGGAGTTCAGGTATTGGAATAGAAAGTTGAGAACCATCGTTATTCCCATTTACCTGTGATCCCTGTGCAGGTGTTGTTGTTGAGTACGCAAATCCCTGCTCCGACTGGCGGGTCTTAACAGGTACGATGAGCTGTTCTGCATCACCGGGTGGAGGTGGTGGGGTGGGAAGCCTTGAGACTGCTTTGCCACAACATCCACCCACCTTTCCCTTTCTTTAAAAAGGTTTTCTTTAGTTAAGGTCAGTTCCACCTTACTTTCAGTCAATTCTCTACGTAAACGATCAACTTCAGTTTGCAGCGTTGTGCACTGTTCACTGAGTTTTTTATGTTCCTCGAATTGAGTGCTCTCTTTTAGTTGTTCTTTTAATTTATCATACTCACCTTTCAACATTGTGCACAGGTTGTGAGCTTCTTGTCTTTGTCCCGTGCTCTCTTGTAGTGCTTTAGACAGCGATTGTACCTGTTGTTGTAATCTTTCATTCTCTCTCACAGACTCGTCATATTTTTGTCCTCTGGAACGAATGCTTTCTTCATATGACTTTGTTTGCGACTGTATATCAGTTTTTAAACTCTCAATCTCTGTATTTGTCGTTTTCTTGTACGACACAAAGTCTAAAGTGGTACCTTGGTGTTTATTTTTCTCATCAGCCAGTTCCACCTCAAGGTCCTCGCTCTTCCCCAGTTCATGGTCCAGTCTGGCCTTCAACAGAAGGGCCAATTTGGGTAAACGGTCGGCGCTGAGCTTTTTACCATCTTTTTTGATTATACCTGTTGCTAGACTTTCTAACTCTGTGTCCAGAGTCGAGGTGTCCATTGCTGCTACCTCCTCACCATACTTTACGAGGGGTTTTGCTAGCAGTTTTAAGGCCTCATCAACACAATCTGTGTCTACTGACTCAGAGTCTGAATCCACCTGCGCTGGGATTTTCTCCTCCTCCTGCGCTGGAGTCAGCTCTCCTTCAGCATCCTTCAAGGATGAGGACGGTACAACGTCATCTGATTGTGTATCCATATTTGTTTTGAGTCTGTAAAAATCAACAAACTGGTACATGTGGGTGTTATTCTAAAAAAAAATTTTTTTTTTCTTTTTTAGAGTTATTTTAAATCTCTTCAGTATTTAAAACAAGCATCAATTGTTTGTCTGTATCTCTGTTATTCTAAAATTTTTATTTAAAATAAACAGGAATTTTGTTTGTGTACAGAACAATTTTTTAAAGCTGGTAATTTCACCATAAAAATGCTGACTTTTTTATGATGTTTTTGAGAAAACTCATCTGTCAACGTCTTTTAACCAACAGGGGGCGGATTCAAGTCTTATGTTATCACGAGACGACTGACCTTTATTCAGTAATTAAACTAAAAACAACCATGTAGAGTTAGTTTCTAGTGTGTCAGTGATAAACGCTCGAACCACGTTCTTGTCAGAGACAAATCTATGTTGTTAGACAGTTTAGATGGCTTTAAATGAGTGTTTAAACTCTCAGTGAAATCTCAGTTTGTCCTGTGAGTGTGTGAACTGCTTGTCACCCGAAGTGCACCTGGAAATGACGACACAAGTAGGCGGGTCGACGCAGCGCGTCACCAGCTTCCGTTGAGCGAGGCGGAGCTCGCTAAACAGATACGTGACGTCAACCAATCAATCACAGCGTTTGTAGTTCATTCCCAAGCGTTCATGGTAAATGAAGTTTTCTTACCTTCGCCCAATGCAGTACCGGAAATGACGACAAAGTGGGTTGGTCGCAACGGCGTGCGTTCCCACTACAGCGAATCAACGCTCGCTACGAGAGTGATTGACAGTTCACAGCTCTCGTTCATCCAGTCACAGCTCATAAACAAAACGTGTGGGACTGGGACACGTAGCTCTTTAACGTTAGCTTAGCACAACAGAACACAACTTTATAGACTCGTAACCAACTCAAACGCTTCGAATTAACTCCCCAAAATTCTGAAACGTGGCAATCACATTTAAAACAGGCACGACTTAGCTACGCTTAGTAACCCAGCACTGCAGCTGTTGAACAAACACGGACTCTCTCGGAGCGCGTCAAGGTCGGTTCCGTCCACTTTAAAGGAGCAGAACTCGGGTTTCAGAACCACTATCCGACACCGTTCTAACAGTTATATGCTTCTTTGACCTGCTCTAACATGTAAAATACCAGCACAGCAATCTTGTAGATGTTAAAGTAGCTTTCAGGCTTTTGACTCGGCGGTCAAACAAAGCTTTGTACAGGAGTCTGTGTGAACTGGACCGAACAGGACCAGAACCCCCACAGACCACGGGCTGACAAAAACCTCACCTAAAAGCTTCCAACAGCGTGTAACAGAGTTGAACGAATAACAATCCCTCAGCCTCAAATGATAAAAACATGCAGAATCTGCCTGCTTTGAACACTTCCAGCCAAAATTATTATCCTCAGAGTTTAAAACTTGGATCCTCTTATGCCAACATGACGTTACAGTTCATGAGAGACCACAGATTTATCAATAAACTTTTAGAAAACACGTACGAGGGCCACCAATATGTAGTATTAGGGAAGGGTCAGTTTTAATACTGACCTCTTTACCTTAATTAATTTACTTATTCAGATTGAATAGTAATTTCACGGATTCTTTTCTTTTTCAGTTTACCCAATATTTCTGTGATCTTTATGATGGATAAATAAACAGAGCTATAGAGTGACAATGGACATTGACTTAGTTTGGTATGCCAGGCGACACTACCATTTATTTAAAATAAATCAACTAAAATCAACACCATTACACTTGATTGACATGATTTCACTTTCTTTCAATTTAATACGTCAGCACACTTAAATTCAACACAACAGACTTCAATACTGGATGTTAACATATTTAGTCTGTGGGCTCTTTAGCTTAAAATAGTTTCCAGCTTAGAATTGAGGGAAAAGAGAGGAGGAAAGATTTAAGAAGAATTGGGAGGTTAAGAGAGGAAGTTTATCTTGCATTTATGAAACCAGATGACACTCTTCCGTACGCGTCCAGCTAAGATATCATCACACCTCCAGCAAGCAAACAGCGGCTCCTTTACCTTAAGACGTCCGCCTCGGTTCTGGTAAAGAGCTGTGATCAGCTTTGGACTGACGAGTCGTCGGTCCCGCAAGTCCAAGCTGGACTCCACACGTGTTTACCTTGTCGGTGTCGGTGATACTCGCTTTCGTCGGCAGAAGCCGTGGCAGTCGTGGCTTTTTGGCTCAAGATAATTTATTCCAGGAAGGAATAACAAAGTTTGAGCTTACGCTCATTCGAAGTGGACTCATAACAGCCTGTTATCAGTCCTTAGCTGAAGACGAAGGTCGTTAGCTCTTGACCAAACGTACCCCAGCTCTTTGGGAAAGGTTCACATCTCTTTGAAGTTCCCCCAAACTCTGAAGCGTTTCCGCAAAAGTTAGAACTTAAAAGAGAATTAGAGAGGAGAGAAACTTGTCTCTTTTTCATTGGTCCACTTGTTATCACTATTCAAGGTGAAATTCAGCGCAGAGAAGGAAATTGTTTAGGAAAAGTATCTGAGTGAGAGACTTTCAGACGCTAGATGAGAGTTTTAGCTTAAACTCGACAAAAACAATTTCAGTGTAAGTCAGTTTGACATTTTAGCTGAACTTTGACACCTTTTCACTTGCAGAAATGACACATTGATGTTTCACATTTAAAGAATAACAGCATATAACATATATCATGAAAATGACAAAAGTTATCCTTTTGATTACATTAGAATAAAATCAAAGATAGAAATAGTCTCTTTTGATGACTATATTCTCAGATTACAACTAATGGAATGATTTTGTGGTAAATGTCTTGCTTTACTGAGAGGTCAGTAAAGGTCATCACTGGACAGTTCAAAAACCTTAGTTTGACCCTGGGTAGGTCCACTACAACTGGTACATGAGATATTTTACTGGTACATGAGATATTTTACTAACAGACATACAGGCAGGCTAATATGAGTGCCAGACTTTGGTGGGGGTGGTGCTACATAGTTCATAGTAACACAGCAGAGGTGTTTGTCCCTTGTTGATGTGAATCTTTAGGATTGAATCCTCTTTATTTGTCTCCAAGTTGATGGAAGCATCAATGTCATCAGCATGAAAAATCTGTCAAGCACAAAGAAAGGTAGGCCTATCAGATTGTGATCACATAACTGGTTTGAAAGTGGCTGATAGGTAGTTATTTTAGATTTCTTGTAAACCTGTCTTAAAATGTAAGGGGTTCTGGACTTTGCAGGGGTCTGAAACCTGCGGCTCTGGAGCCACATGTGGCTCTTTGGTCCCTCAGCAGTGGCTCTTCCAAGCTTTGATCAAAAATAACTTTAAACTGAATTTTATTTGTTCTTATAACAACAAAAAGGGCTAGTTTTAGCAGTTTTTCCTGTCTTTTCCTTTGCAAATGTGTGAATACTAGAACTAATAGAAGGAGTAAAACATAAGTTAACTTTATTTATTCAAAGTAGGATATTTAATTTTTCCACAATTAAAATAATTTACCTAGACCTGCATAGTTCATTATTTTATTTTTTAATTGGGAAAGATCACATTATTTTTCCTTCTTTATGATAATCTGGTCTTTTTTAGTCTTAAAATGTAAAAATATCAACAAATCATTAGACATTTTCAGCTTTACAATGGCCAGAAAACTACCGGTCAGAAAATTGTCCTCTCACAAACTTAAAGTGGTCTGTGGTGATGTTTAATCATTATTTGGTTAACAAGATCCATGTGTTTTGCAGGTGCCTGTTGTGCCGGATGTAGAAGTCCCAAGGCGAAAGGTGAAGTCTCTACGGACTACCAGCTCAGCCTTGCTGGTTGGAGATCTACGGGAGAGAGTTATTGGCCAATTGAAGTTTGACTGGGAGGCAATCGGGGGCTCATAAAGATGTGGAGTCAAAGCCTTTGGCCAACACAAAGCTTGATACTTGGTGAGTGTATATAATGTAGGACAAAACTCTGCTCTCTCCTCACCATCCTACTACCTCCTGCAGCTCTTCTTCATCAATCACCTGTACATAGGGGTGTAACGATACACAAAACTCACGAGACGAGAAAATCACAGATCTCGCGAGAACGAGACGAGATTTTAACATTAGTTCAAGAAAACTTCAAAGATCGGTTTTATGCCGCAAAAAGGCTTTTATTCTGTTTTAACATGTATTACAAACCCAACTGATGTCTTCATTTTACTGATTGAATCTCCTTAGACCTTAGAACGTTCAACTTTGTTTAAAAAAATAGATATTCACGCAGGACTTTCCAAAACTGACTCTGCAGCCGTCACTCACCAGTGTTGCCAGATTGGGCGGTTCACCGCGATTTTCCTTCTGACTTTTGCGGGTAGAGATTGCTTTGGGTGGGTGGGACTCTATCTGGCAACACCGGTCACACCGGTGTTTACACGCGTGTCTTTACATTCGGGGCAGCGTCGGCAGCGCCGGGACCCTCCATCAATGTAGAGGCGTCTGCGGCACCCTCCATCAGTAGTTGGGGCGTCTTCTATAGCAACTTCATCCGGCGAAGCCATGCTGTCCGTGACGCTGACTTGCTAGGGGCTCTGCTAGCATTAGCATCTCGCGAGACAACGTTACCTCTCAACGAGAGATATCCATCCATCCATCCATCCATCTTCTTCCGCTTATCCGGGGTCGGGTCGCGGGGGTAGCAGCCTAAGTAGGGAGGCCCAGACTTCCCTCTCCCCAGCCACTTGGAGCAGCTCCTCCGGGGGAATCCCAAGGCGTTCCCAGGCCAGCCGAGAAACATAGTCCCTCCAGCGCGTCCTGGGTCTTCCTCTGGGTCTCCTCCCGGTGGGACGTGCCCGGAACACCTCACCAGGGAGGCGTCCAGGAGGCATCCTAACCAGATGCCCGAGCCACCTCAACTGGCTCCTCTCGATGTGGAGAAGCAGCGGCTCTACTCCGAGTCCCTCCCGGATGACTGAGCTTCTCACCCTATCTCTAAGGGAGAGTCCAGCCACCCTGCGGAGAAAACTCATTTCAGCCGCTTGTATCCGAGATCTTGTTCTTTCGGTCATAACCCAAAGCTCATGACCATAGATGAGGGTGGGAACGTAGATCGATCGGTAAATTGAGAGCTTTGCCTTTTGACTCAGCTCTCTCTTCACCACGACAGACCGGTACAGCGCCCGCTTCACTGCGGACGCTGCACCTATCCGCCTATCGATCTCACGCTCCAGTTTTCCCTCATTCGTGAACAAGATCCCGAGATACTTAAACTCCTCCACTTGGGGCAGGACCTCCTCCCCGACCCGGAGAGGGCATGCTACCCTTTTCCGGCTCAAGACCATGGCCTCGGATTTGGAGGAACTGATCCTCATCCCGGCCGCATCGCATTCAGCTGCAAACCGCTCCAGCGAAAGCTGGAGAGAGATATCGCGGGAGTTTAATATCGCGAGATCTCGTACAACGAGATCTCGTTACACCCCTACCTGTACATCACCACCTTGTGCCTAACAGTGAGTTGAACTTGTTTTCTGTCTGTTTTCTGTTTTTATTGCAGGTCATGACCCTGCTTTAACTTCACATGTTCATGTTTGTGTCTCTTTCAACAGACAAAACCTGTTGGCACCTGACGTCATGGGCAGACCTGTGTCCTCTGCTCTCTCCTCACCATCCTCCTGCAGCTCCTCTCCATCATCACCTGTGCGTCACCACCTTGTGCCTAACAGTGAGTTGAACTTGTTTTCTGTCTGTGTTTTCTGTTTTTATTGCAGGTCATGACCCTGCTTTAACTTCACATGTTCATGTTTGTGTCTCTTTCAACAGACAAAACCTGTTGGCACCTGACGTCATGGGCAGACCTGTGTCCTCTGCTCTCTCCTCACCATCCTCCTGCAGCTCCTCTCCATCATCACCTGTGCGTCACCACCTTGTGCCTAACAGTGAGTTGAACTTGTTTTCTGTCTGTGTTTTCTGTTTTTATTGCAGGTCATGACCCTGCTTTAACTTCACATGTTCATGTTTGTGTCTCTTTCAACAGACAAAACCTGTTGGCACCTGACGTCATGGGCAGACCTGTGTCCTCTGCTCTCTCCTCACCATCCTCCTGCAGCTCCTCTCCATCATCACCTGTGCGTCACCACCTTGTGCCTAACAGTGAGTTGAACTTGTTTTCTGTCTGTGTTTTCTGTTTTTATTGCAGGTCATGACCCTGCTTTAACTTCACATGTTCATGTTTGTGTCTCTTTCAACAGACAAAACCTGTTGGCACCTGACGTCATGGGCAGACCTGTGTCCTCTGCTCTCTCCTCACCATCCTCCTGCAGCTCCTCTCCATCTTCACCTGTGCGTCACCACCTTGTGCCCAGAGGTGGGTAGAGTATTCAAAATTTTTACTCAAGTAAAAGTATTGTTACTTGAACCAAATATTACTCAAGTAAAAGTAGTGAGTAGGCATCCAAAAATTTACTTGAGTAAAAGTAAAAAAGTACTTTGATTATAACCTACTCAAGTAGTGAGTAACTGCGGAGTACCATCTCGTGTCATTAAATTATAACATGCAAATGGATTTACAAGGAAACATAACTTTTAATGAGACTGAATATACATTGTTATAAATAAAAACACAAAGGCAAAAGGATTTAGAAATAAACCACTTATCTTTTACATTGTTATAAATAAAAATAAATAAAAAACACAAAGGCAACTGTATCCAAAATAATTCAGCTAAATACTGTATTAATAAACGACTTTCTGCAAAACTTTGTTTCTACCAGTTGGAACTCATTTTCTTACATTTTGACATCCTATAAACAGAACTAACTGTTTAAGTATAAACTGAAACACAGTCCTACACATCAGGCAAAGGACTGTGTATTCCTGAACTTAATCAGTAGAACAACTGACAGCATAAACTCAGTGAAACATTATTCAATAATGTGACTGTTAAGCTTTAAGAGTAGCTGGCTCTCAAGGTTTTTGCAGTGAAGCTGTGATCTCTTAGCAGTTAAAAGGAGTCCTGCATGACTAAAGAGTCTCTCACAAGCTGCAGGTGCTGGAAGACTTGTGTTGACTTTGAGTGACAACCGCTTGATTTGAGGAAAAGAGTGTAACAGATCCATACCTCCAGTAGATGGACATGAAAGATACCTCTCCAGCTCTCCTGATTTTCTGGTCTTAATGGATCCAAAGAAGTCTTCTTCATCAGAGTGGCTGCTGTTTGTGCTGTTGTCATCATCAGTGTTAGTGTCCAAGTCATCCTTGATGTAGTTGAGACCTTTAAAAACATTTTTGCAAAGAATTACTACACTTATGCAGCATGTGTATGTAATGTTTTGTTATGTGCACACACACACACTGATGTTTTTATATTTACCAGATTTTAAGATCCCATCCAGCAGGGCATCGATGAGAGGTGCACACACTTTGCAAGATGAGACAAGCTTCTTCCTTGTCTTGCCTTGGTGTAGTGTTGGCAGGAAGAAGCCCATGTGCACAGATGATTCTCACACTCTTCATCGGTGGCTCATCAGAGGAGGAGGATTTTCGCTTCTTGTTGGAATCTACCAACTCAGTGTATTTCATCAAGCTGTTCGAGTGGATCCTCTGTTCACAAATAAATAAATAAAACAGAATAAGAATATATAATCCACACATCAAACATTTCAGATAAACCTATTACATTTTCAAAGACATGCCAAAGCATTGAGTTAATAATAATGATTTAAAAAAGCTGGTCCTCTGGACATTCAAAAAACAAAACAAAAAGCTTTGTTTGTTATATACAGTATACTGTATATGTTTGAGACTTAATAATACGTTACTAAATAAAGTAACTTAAATACAATTAACCCTTGTTGTTTATTTTAGTTTGTACTGTAATGTTCAAATATGAAACCAAAGCAGTTTGCCAGGGCAAAAATGTTTTTAGTTTATTTTAGAGAGAGAGAGAGAAAAAGATACTTTCAAGCCCAAAACCGCAATCATAACTGGATAACAACAAATTCAAATATACTTTTTTCCCCTGAAAAGTTACAAGAAGAAGCCTTTTTAAATCAGGATCGAGCATCATGAACAGTTTATGTCCTGATGCTGCTCAATAATTCAGGTCAAACAAATCTAACAAGGATGTCAGGTCTTCTGAACAGATTCTGCTTTGTTGAAACATTTCATCTGAGGAGCTGCAAAAACTCAGTAAAAAAGCAGTTTAACCAGTTAGCTGACTTCCAGAAAACTAGCTATTCACTTGATAAACAGAGGACATCAGCCCACTGATGGCTGCTTGCTATTCAACAGGAGCTGAGTGGCTCTTGACATTCTCAAGGTACAAACAATGGGGAGACCGGTCATTTTCTGTTGCCGGCCCAAAAGCCTGGAACAGCCTCCCCCTTGAGCTGCGTGCCACCTCTGATCTGACTCTGTTCAAAACCAGACTGAAGACCCACTTGTTCAAAAAAGCTTTCAGTGTGTAACTTTTATTACTTTTGGTATTTTAG
Organism: Garcialebias charrua; assembly: GCA_038048925.1. NCBI lineage: Eukaryota > Metazoa > Chordata > Actinopteri > Cyprinodontiformes > Rivulidae > Garcialebias > Garcialebias charrua. The sequence goes on along the minus strand of JBBPBX010028990.1, from coordinate 23,479 downwards.
TATGTAGCATTTTTATTTCCATTGCCTCCATTTATTGCGGCTGTTTTTATTATTTATTTTCACTGATTTATTGTACCGGTTTTTATATTTTCTGTCCTGGTCAATGCAAGGCATTGTAGGAAGGTGCTATACAAATAAAGTTTATTATTATTATTATTATTCTTACATACTCTTGATCGATCGAGAGAGAGACAGTACTATCACACACATACAATGCTGTTATTGCATCACTCAGCCCTCTGTGAGCAGCATAAAAACAGCAGCATGTCAACAATAATTAGGTTGATCGTCTTCTTTTTATGTGCGAATAGCTATCTTCTGGCTGAATATCAATGAACAGATTGTTCCAGTGTCTGGATGCTTAAAACCCGATCCATTTTGGAATGTAAGATTTTGCTTTGGCTATTTGATGTACCGGTAACTGATAAAAACTGGTTTTGAATTGAATTGAGAAAGCTCCTCGGATGAAGAGCGAAACATCTTCTGTTACAAATTAAGTCCAGTTGTTTCTGTATTGAACATTTTTTTAGACAAATAGTATAATACTGTGACGTTTTATTTATTTTGGGTTGTTCTAGGCCTGTATGAATCAACTGTAATAATAATAATAATCATTTTATTTAAAAGCGCCTTTCAGGACACCCAAGGACACTTAACAAATTGTGTTCCACTAAGACACTTATTGGAGGTTTGTGACTTTAAAAATCTGAGGGGACTGTCAGCATGTGTAGCTACATCTTCCACCAGCCGTCCCATTATGTAGCAAACCATTTGTTTTTAGCTACATTAGCATTTTGTCATGTGTGCTCACACAAGAGTGTGAACACGTTTTTAGTAACACACCACGTAACATTCAATAGTCACGTCATACACAGTTTTAAAGTTATGCAGGCTGTTGAAATAGAGCTGACATCATTACACAAAAAAAATAAAAAAAATAAAGGCAAACTTACCGCAACGTGTTTTCTCAAATTTGACGTCGAGTTCATGTAGGCTGAAACATCTACAAGTTTTGGCAGACACAGCTGACAGCGCATGATGTAACTATTCTTTTTAGACGACTGAAAGGTGAACATTGCTCGTATGTGAGGCCAGGGGTGCTCTTACTTCTCTTCGCCAGCTTCTGTCGCCATTCTTTCAGGAACCGTCCGTATGTTTCTCTCTTCAACCGAGTCCAGAATCTCAACGTCACTGGCCTGCGCCGGCTGCGTGGAGAGTTTGTTGTGGTCACGTGACTGGTTGGCTTCACTTGATTGGTTACATGTCAGGTGACAATAAGTAACGCAATAAATTTGCCGCAAATGTTTTTATATATTTTAAACAAAAAGTAACGGTAGCGATCGGCAGAAAGCCCATAGTAACGGAGTAAAAGTTGCGGTTTCCTCCCCTAAAATTTACTCAAGTAAAAGTATAAGTCTTTCACATTTAAACTACTCTCACAAGTACAATTTTCTCAAAAAGTTACTTAAGTAAATGTAACGGAGTAAATGTAACGCGTTCCTACCCACCTCTGGATATAACACCGCTGCAATAATGAAGCTACGTTGATGCATGCTTGTTATAACTCCGCATGCATTCAAGGCGGATACTTCAGTGACGTCAATGCCCATATATGGAGAGGGGCAGATTTTCCCGGAGCTGCGGCTAAAATCTGCTATAAATCATGAAATAACACATTTAGTGTTATTTCTCTACAAAATAAATAAACGCTCCCGTTTCATTATTTAATTAACTACTAAATATTAATGGCAATGCAATTTGAAAACATGGTGGGTCATGTCCTTTAAAACCATGAGCTAAGACAAGATAGGTGTGGCCACATTCTTGTGTTGGACCAGACACAAACTGAACAACATTTATTGTATCAATCAGCTGTAAAAAATCTTTGACCAACGGTTTATCAGCACAACACAGGCTGATATTAAAATATCCAGCTAAAAGGATTTTGTCATATTTAGGCAGCACTCCTGCCAAAAAAACAAACAAACAAACAGCAAAAAAGTTAGTCAGAAAGTCCTTGTTGTATTTTGGGGGTCTGTATACTACACCACTCTGTTTGTGTGTATTTCTGTAGATGATACAAATTTTTAATTTTCACCCCACTCTGCAGTGTTTTATTGGTATGACAGTAATTTTGGTATTTTTAACATACTTTTTTATTTTATTTTAATCTCCAATACCTTTTAAGTTACCTTTGGAGCAACACACTTTTTAATACAGTGTTAAATATTATATTAAATATGCAAGACATCTTAATGATTGTTTGATTTGTTATTTAAATAACAAATCAAACAATCATCAAGATGTCTTGCATATTTAAAAGGTTTTTGATGTTACAAGACAAAGATGTACAGTATTGCAACAAGTTATTAAAACGCTGAGATTGTTCAAAACAAGGTGCACTTGAACTCAACAGGGTTTTGAACCTCGGTTCGACCAATCAGAGTGGACGTTGTCCCACCGCTTTAAAGTAGCGTGTGTCCATGTGACTTTGTTACAGTATATTTTAAATAACTTGTTTTTATTCGGATAAATGCGACTAAAGAATTAAAACTTCGTGAGGTGTTTATTCGCCCATGGAATTTCGTTAAGAGCGACCCAACGTTAAACGGATTTTTGCATTTAGGTCCATTGCTTGGCTCAAGCACAAAACTCAATCCATTCAATATAAATATATGTTGTATTGAAACCAAAGAAGAGCTGTGAAATAAAAATTTATTATTAAATTAATATTTTCAATGACATACTGTTTTCGGACATCTAGATAAGATTTAAAATTGGGAGGGTGGAGTTTACTACCGTCTTGAAGGCACCATCGCTCCAGTAATAACGGAACCATATGAGGTGAACTGTGTAGCCGCATCGTGCTAGTCAGCTCGCGCTTGTATTTGTCTTAGCACGGTGTCGCCTACTTTGGCTCGTTTTAGGTCATTATAACTCGTCACAGCGGCGTTTTAAACATTCTGCTAGTTAGCAGCTTGTCTAGCTTGGCCGATGCTGCTGCCTGATGAATTAATTGGTAGCTATCATGTCAAAATCGGTACGTTATTTTTAGCTAGCGCGGCGAGTAGCGACAACCAAACGGTGACTAACCAGCCAGTTGCTTGAAGAAGGTAAATCGTGATGGAGCAGTGGCAGGACGCGGCCGCTCGGCAGGCCGAGCTGCTCACTCATCGTCTGAATGAAGCGTTGTCCGAAGGCCTGGCGTGGCTGCGCTCCGAGCTGGGCGTCGACCTGGGGCTGAAGCCCGAGCTCATCCCGCCGTGGGTCATCCTCCCTGCGGCCTGCGTCGGACTGCTGCTCCTGGTCTGTCTGTGGGCCTCGCTGCTCCGGGCTGTGTTCAAGAAGCGGACCGTCCAGAGCTCCGCGGACGACGGAGTTGACGTAAAGCGAGCTGCCAACAAGGTGGTCAAATCGGAGGAACCGAAGAAAAAGAGGAGAAAGGCGGAAAAGGCACGTAAACGAAACCAAATGTGTCAAACTAGCTCAGCTCGCTAACCGTGCTGCTAGCATACAGGCTAAGCTAACAGTGACACGGCTAGCACGCAGCTAGCGTGTTGGGTTCTGCAGGGACGTGTGTCTATATATCTGTTAAACTGTTGGGAAACTTTGTGGCTTTTTAAATGTACTTAATTTTTAATGGTTACGTGCGGTTTTCAGAAACCTCAGCCAAATGGAAGAGCTGGTGCTGAGCCGCAGGAAGAAGAAGAAGCCATGGTGTCGGAGGAGACAGTGCCACATCATCATTCTCCTCCTCCAGAAGTCAAGACTGAAAAGGCTGCTGAGGTACTTCTGATGGGCCACGAGTATTGGGCACTGACCCATTTAATAGCTGTGACATATGTTCTTTAATAGGGATTGTTTTCATTAGTACACAAGTTACAGTAATTAACGTAGGAATAACATCATTATCGTGGTAGCTTCAGTAGCAGTTCATATATGTTTGTTCACCGCCTGTTACCATGAAGTAATGTAACTAACTGCGTACAGTCAGTATCTTCAGGTTTAGGTTACGTATTTCATTTAGCAAACCTTGTATACGACCCCTGGCCTATGAAAGCACATGGTCCACAGATAACACTCCACTGTTCCTGACAGATAGAAAACATATTATCCTAACGGGGAAAATTTGGCCGTAAAAGTTCATAAACATAGATAGGAGAACTTGGACTGCAGGTGTTCGTTCATTTATGAATAGACAAACTTAAAGTCTGATTTTATTGACCTTGGTTCAGTGAGCATGGAGCCGAATTAATGAACTTTTATTTGTTTTATTCTATACAATTTTTATGGTCGCCGTTTGATTTTGCAGACAAAGAAGTCCAAGAAGAAGGCCAAACAAGCTGTGAAGGAGCTCAAGACTGTGACTGGAGATGGCAAAGAACCAGAAGGAGGTGGAAAATAATCAGAATTTACTCGTTTTGACCTGTAATATAAGGATTTTTTAAAAGAAAACTATATACAGTATTGCGTGTACTTAATTAAACTGCATACTAAAAAGCAATTTTTTTCTTTTACAATATTGTGATTGATGGTTGGAAACGGAAGTTTTAAGTTAAAAGGAAACTGGCTGAAAGTATTTTTCTTAGCAAAAAAAAAAGGCAGTCTAATCCGCACCACATTTTCTTGTTAATCCATTAATGAGCCACTTCTAGACTCTGGACTCTTAACTTTTCAGGAACATGGGAGAAGAAGGTCAGCAACAAGGAGAAACGTGAGCAACGCAAGAAAGAGAAGGGCTCCAGTGATGGCTCAGCCAGTCCTGGAGGGGGGAACACACCTGTGAACGTCCCTCCGGAGCAGCCCAAAGCCTCTGCTGCACCTCCTGCACCTGCCAGCCAGAAGAAGAAGAAAGGTGCTGGTGGTTGTTTTATTGTATAAGCATCTGAAAAAAAAAATAATAAAAATAACCCTGTGGACCAGAGGAGGTAAACAACCTAACCAGTCATTCATTTAGGCATTTTGTTCCCTCCCTGTTTTTGCCTTTTCTTAGTCTCTTGTTGACAGGATAAACTATAAATACTGGCACTGTGGGGATTAAATCTCCAGCGAGTTTTCTCTGGAGAAACAGCTGAAGTGTTCTGAGTGAGCATGTGTTGTCTTCACATGCAGCCTCCTATAGACGGCATTTATTGACCTTTTATGTTTTTAGGTGAGGCTGCAAAGGTGAAGGCTGAGAAGCTTGAAGCTGTTGTTTCTCAAGGTAATTAAGAGCAGAAAACGCCTCGCCTTGTTACTCATTACTAATTCAGAAAGTCAACAGTGACCGCAGCAGGAGCTCATTACTGCAAATCTCCAAGACCTTTCCGTGTTAGTTGTGTTGGCTTCATCTGTTAGTTGTGGCTGAATTAAACATGTTTATTGTATTGTTACTTGTTAGGCAGCAGTGTGGCTGTGGCTCCCAACGTGGCAGTCAAAGTGGCACCAAACGTCGTCGCTCCAAAAATAAACTGGGCAACCCAGAGGCAACCTGCACCACTGTGGAAGGCAGGAATCGACGGTAAGAAGGATTTCTCTTTAAATGTTGCCTTTTGACTCCGTTCAGAAACATTGTATGCACTCACAACAGTTTTTCAAAACAAATTGTAATTTTTTTTATTGAATTACAGTAATGTAGAGACAAAAAATGCATTGCATCTGGTACAAAAGGAATTTTCCAGGTTGTCCACTTTTGGTTGTCTGCAACCTTTACAATATGGAAGGCAAATATAATTTAATAAGTACCACCAAATGTCGTCAGTCGGCCATCTTGTGGACTGCTTGGAGTGTCCAGGCCTGACTGCAGACTTTCAGGAGCTGCAGGAGTGGAACTTCCTCTTCATCACACTTTGCAATGAGGCGCTTGAAGCATATTTAAACTCGGAGATTAAAGCAGGAAAAAAATGTTTAGATGTTTATTAGACTGAAATTTCTTTCTGCACCATTCAAGCACCCCCCCCCCCCCCAATATAAAGGATTATATTTACAGGATTTCCGCTCATGTAGTCATTTAACAAAATATTTTACATATTTGATCATTTATTTAATTATAGTCCTCACAGTACAGATGCCTCTCAGTATGGTTCTTAATGTAATCAAACGTATCTCATCCAAACAGACACACATCTTATTATTGTTAAAACACCATGTAGAATTTAAATATGCAGATATTTCAAACACCTGAAACTGACTCTCTGAGAGAACTTTATAAGTTTAAGGTAATTTTTTTTAAATTAAACTGATAAATTTTTGCTATAATCTGGGGCTTATTGGTCTTTTGGTGTTAATATTGTTTATAAGAACTAAAGCAGCAGAAGCAGCCTCCTCTCTCACAAACAGGCTGAGCGTGCACCTGCAAAGCGCTGTCTGTTGAGCAGAAGTTACATGCGCAAGTTGCACATGTTTACACGATGACGATGATGATGATGATGACAGTGCTCAGAACACATTAACGTTTAATACAAAGTTATGATTTAGATGCAAAAGTCCCAACGAGGTTGGGACTCTTGTGTGGGAGGAGAGGGTGATGGTGTATCGGTTCTGATATATCCCCAGCTGCAGTGAATTGGCCACGTGAGAACACATGTTTAATACGTAGAAGTTCAATAATTTATTACATCGTCTCCTTTAGTTGGGGTAGTGGAGTGTCTTCTTGTAAAATAGTCCAGGAAACGCTGATCGGTGCTCTCACCTGCAGTCTGTCTAAGTGAGGAACACCTCCATCACCCTCCATGTATCAGACAGCACGACCCGCCCTGCTCTGCTCTGATTGGCTCAAAGTGTAGCTCTGGTTCTTTACTGGTTGAAAGCAGCATTAGTTTAATCTCTGTATTATTAGATTGGATGGATTTAACAAGACCTCAACAAAACACTTTTTTTTTTCTTCTTTCATTTTTAAAGACCGTGTAAAGTGAAATTAGATTTGTGTTTTTAGTTTATCACATGGCATAAATATGTGTTATTAATCACCCATATAAATCTGACTGATTAAAAACATTGTTTTCCTTATAAAATTAAGTGTCAAAAATCATGAAAATACATTATTTTCTCTTAGTCTGGAACTGTGGGGGCGTGTCAGCAGTGGGCGTGGTTTCAGCGCAGTTCTGCAGCTCAGAGAGCAAGTAGGAGGACTCTCTCGCTCAGAGCTGAACTGTGTGGAGGAGGAAGACAGGTTCATCAGTAAACCTGCTCTGTTTGCTCCTTTTTCCAAGAGTTACGCTGTTTTTAGTGCACAAACAACTCTGGTTTTATTTTTAAAGTTGAGGACGCAACTATAATTCATAACTCCGCTGTTATGTGTTTAGAAGATGAGCGGACTCGCGCGGCCTGGGAGTATGGGGTACCAGGCCCTTTGATAAGGGCTGTTAGGTCCCTGTACGACCGGTGTCAGAGCTTGGTCCGCATTGCCGGCAGTAAGTCAGGCTCGTTTCCGGTGAGAGTTGGACTCCGCCAAGGTTGCCCTTTGTCACCGATTCTGTTCATAACTTTTATGGACAGAATTTCTAGGCGCAGCCAAGGTGTTGAGAGGATCCGTTTTGGTGACCTTAGAATCGCTTCTCTGTTTTTTGCAGATGATGTGGTCCTACTGGCTTCATCAGTTCGTGATTTACAACTTTCACTGGAGCGGTTTGCAGCCGAGTGTGATGCGGCCGGGATGAGGATCAGTTCCTCCAAATCCGAGGCCATGGTCTTGAGCCGGAAAAGGGTAGCATGCCCTCTCCGGGTCGGGGAGGAGGTCCTGCCCCAAGTGGAGGAGTTTAAGTATCTCGGGATCTTGTTCACGAATGAGGGAAAACTGGAGCGTGAGATCGATAGGCGGATAGGTGCAGCGTCCGCAGTGAAGCGGGCGCTGTACCGGTCTGTCGTGGTGAAGAGAGAGCTGAGTCAAAAGGCAAAGCTCTCAATTTACCGATCGATCTACGTTCCCACCCTCATCTATGGTCATGAGCTTTGGGTTATGACCGAAAGAACAAGATCTCGGATACAAGCGGCTGAAATGAGTTTTCTCCGCAGGGTGGCTGGACTCTCCCTTAGAGATAGGGTGAGAAGCTCAGTCATCCGGGAGGGACTCGGAGTAGAGCCGCTGCTTCTCCACATCGAGAGGAGCCAGTTGAGGTGGCTCGGGCATCTGGTTAGGATGCCTCCTGGACGCCTCCCTGGTGAGGTGTTCCGGGCATGTCCCACCGGGAGGAGACCCAGAGGAAGACCCAGGACGCGCTGGAGGGACTATGTTTCTCGGCTGGCCTGGGAACGCCTTGGGATTCCCCCGGAGGAGCTGCTCCAAGTGGCTGGGGAGAGGGAAGTCTGGGCCTCCCTACTTAGGCTGCTACCCCCGCGACCCGACCCCGGATAAGCGGAAGAAGATGGATGGATGGATGGATGGATAGAATAGAATAGAATATATCTTTATTTGGCAAATTTGCACCGAGGTACAAAGTTCTGTAATTGGCGCACGCACCATCCGAAGAGGGACGCACGCACGGAAAGTCGTAGCAGTATGAAACCGCGCCACCAACAATCCGATATGGAAAAAGGAACAAACAAACACTCGGGTAATCATGGCATTCAAAAAAGAATCTATCACAAATTGTCTTTAGGACACTATGATAAAGTCCAAAAAACTCTACCAGCTTTAGCACGAAGAGACAGGACATGTTGCAGTTTGATGACAAGCAAGGAGATTAAAGTCCATGAGTAACATTCAGATAAGCACAGTCAGCAGATGTCTCAGCTCGGCGCCATCCAAACGCACACACAGAGATCTCTGGGGGGAGGGCAGCGAGTTCTCTCAGCTTTCGACTCCAGGAGAAGATTTTCAGACAGCCTTCTTTCAAGGTCGCTCAGAGTCCAGATTAGATAGTTGCTTTGTTTATTTTCAGCTCAGGCCACAGTGTACTTTGACTGCAGCCTTCCAAGTCCAGGTGCTGTTCAGGTCCAAAATCCCTGAATCATGTGAGGTTCCGAGCTACGAACCCCCATTTGTGCCCTGATCGAGCCCGGACGGCTGTAAACGAGTCCCAAAATGCACCGCTGGTCCGCGGCTCTCCACCGCTGCTCCCATCGTGTGGTTCAGTTCGTACAACAGCTGGGACGTAGAGCTCATAGCCCGGATCAGAGAATCTTGCTGATCGGGAAGTCTCGCCAACGCGTTGATAGCTGCCGCAGTCTTCCTCAGCTTCCAGTAGCAGACAGCTCCACCAACGCCAAAAAACAGAGTAGCTGCCACCAATATCCAAATAATCCACAAATCTTCCACGTCTTTGACAAACAGAACGGTCAGACACATTGGCTTCCACTCGCTCCACGAGTCCATAATGTACCCCATTGCGTGCGTGCCGGAGGGGCAAGCCGGTTCTCCTGGCCCGGTTCGCTTCGTGGAAAAAATTTTATCTATAGAGGAAACAGCCCAATTAATTAAATCCATCTCAAATTCGTTCGAGTGAGCGCTGAAGAGTTAAAGACGAGAAAAAAAGCAAGCAGGTAGGAGGAAAACTTAGGGAGGAGAGGAGCAAAAAGAAATGCGACTTGCTTTGCCGATAGCGGAAGTAGAAAACTGAATCATGAATTATAACACATCATTGTACCCCAAAAACCCCAAAATACATTATGGCAAAGACTTGTTCATCCCAAAGATCCAGTCCCCTGGTACAAACAGAGTAATATTGTGTATGCTGTTCAGTGTCAGGAGGGCAGTGATCAGTCTTATATCGGGGAAACTAAACAGCCACTGGCCAAAAGGATGGCCCAGCACAGAAGATCAACATCATCAGGCCAGGACTCTGCGGTCTACACTCATCTCCAGGCCAGCGGTCACTCTTTCAGGGATGAAGATGTTCACATCCTTGATAGAGAGGAACGATGGTTTGAGAGAGGAGTAAAGGAGGCCATCTTTGTGAAAAGAAACCGTCCATCATTAAACAGGGGTGGAGGCCTCCGGGTTCAACTGTCCCCCTCTTACAATGCTGTTATTGCTAGGTTGGCAGGAAACTATTTTTACTCAAAGTAGCAGGTCGCCATGAGTTAAAGGATGCCCGTGTTCCCGGACTTCCTCACAGAGCTGATTCGCACCTGGGCTCAGCCAAGAGTTCCCATGCTGTTGCCACTCTCGCAGTTTCTCAACGTGGACGGGATGGATGAAGTGGGAATAGCCAACGTGCCTCAAATTGAGGACACGTTGGCGTCCCACCTGGCTCCCAAGTCATCCGGGACAAAACCAACTCTCCCCAGCAAAGCTTGTCGAGCTTCAGCTTCTCTGCTCGAGAAATGCTACAGAGCTCAGGGACTCGCGGCACGTGCGATGAACGTGTCCGCGTTGATGCAGGCTTACCTGGCTGAAAAACTGCAGGAGCTCCAGGTAACGACGGACAAACAAGCTGCCGCTGACTTGCTGGATGAAGCCCGCAGGGCAACAGACTTTGTGCTCCGCATGACGGGAACAGCTGCTGTTGCTCAAGGCAGAAGCATGGCTGAGGTGGTCATCGCGATACGCCATCTGTGGATGACTTTAACCGACCTCCCTGAGGGACAAAAGTTGCCTTTTCTCCACCACTCGATAGAACAGATGGGATTGTTTGGAAAAGCTCTGGATCGAATTCAGACCAAGCTGGACCAGAGGCGCAAACAGGCTGAAGCTCTCCGGGTGGGCATTCCCAGGAGAACCTTCGCCCCCCCAGGGAGTCAGCTGGGGGAAGACCTGCGTAACCTCGACACCGCTCAGCAACACGTGCTCCACCGCAAAAGCGTCCGGCATACGAGGAAGAGCACCGGCAGAGTCAACCGCCAGGCCCACCTCGGACTGAACACGCATGGAGCAAAAACAGGCTTGTCCCCCGCCAGGCGGACAGACACAGGGCCTCCTCGGCGAACCGGGACACCAGACAAAAGCGTGCCAGATGAACCAGGTCCACGTCTTGATTTTACACGATCACCCGCCCACGCGGTACGGGGAATGATCTTTTCATGTCCAGACTTTACTTGTAGCACGTACAAAAAGCTGGTAACTCTGTTGCATGCACAAATAATGCTTTTCCTGCTGCGAGTGACATAAAGTCAAATATGTTGTTACACATAAGCACGAATAAAGCTCAAAAACAGCCCCTCTTTGTTTTATTGACTCTAAAAAACAAAACTAAAAAACAACAACAACAAACACAATAACTTCAGCAGAAGGTGTCCCTCTGGCCTGCCAGCCGACATAAAGGGAGGGGACCATCTCCCCCCCTCCCTCATGGCTCACGGGGTGTTAGCCTAATCAATAAACCCCAGCAGGGTGCCTTTGTTCTGTTTGTAGCGGACAGGCACAGGGGCTCCTGCAAATAGGCACCATACTCCTCACAGAGACAGGTGAGGGGGTCACGTGCTCCAGCCCCGCTCCATTGTGAACCACGGGGCATACAATACACAAACCAAGCAAAAACGTGACACGTCTGCGCCACAAGGATGCGCGCCGACAGAATCTGACAACCCACCTTCCTGGTCACCCATTCAACGGCTCCCAGTAAGGGTCGGGGGGGCCACGACAGAAGCCCGCAGGCAACCACCAGCTTCACATGTTCATAAAGACGGTTGTGATCAAACTGCTGTGTGCGTAAACAAACCAGGGCTGAATCAGATTCCTCTTCCTTTTAATCGAAGAGAACTGAGCTCTCTGTCACCAACCAATTTAAAGTCTGCCAAGCACAGAGGACCATCTCCACGTTCTCACGTTGCAGCTGTTCCCTTATCATTGATGGGCGACACGCAATGTTCAAGCAGTGATCCTGCAGCACGTGACCGTACTCACGGTGCTGGCTCAGCTCTGCTCTTAAACGATATCCCCCCACCGGGCGGAACACAGACCCCGGGTGGTTTGTCTGACTCCAAAGCTCTGTTAAGGCCGGGGTCCAGTAAACCAGACCCAACCAGGAAACGGGTTGGGGTCAGGAGATCTGCTCACTTACAAAACTTGCAGCTCCTCATTCCCATGACCCCCAATAAAAAGAAGAAAAATAGCTGTTCTGTTCCACCTTTGTCTAATAATAACAACAGATTACCTCTACCCTCAAACACTCTCGATCAGAGTAGCATGGCAGCACATCTGCAAAAAGGCCCTCTCCCTGACATGGTTGATCCTCAGGGGATCACAGAATCCAGGGCCCTTGGAGGAGAACTGGTTCCACCAACTGCTCCTCTTCAGGGACACACCATGTCACCAGAAGGAGCAGCCTCGCCACATAGGCTGGGAGCTGTGGAAAGTTTCAGCTTGGTGGCAGAAAGGAACAAACTGATGGCATCAGGCCTGCCAGAAAATGTGGTAAAAACCATTCAAAATGCCCGAGCTGTGTCAACAGTCTCTTTACGCACAGAAATGGCATATCTTTGAAGCCTGGTGCATAGAAAGAAATATTATTCCTTATTCATGTGACCTGGCTCAGCTCCTGACTTTTCTTCAGGACTTACTGAAAAAAGGTCGTTCTTTCTCAACAATTAAGGTGTTCCTATCAGCGATTTCAGCCTGTCATGAAGGCTGGGGAAACAGGACGCCTGGCGTACATCCAATCATAATAAGATTTATGAAGGGCGTGCTAAGAATGAGACCCCCCAGCAGGGTCCTGACCCCTGGTTGGGATCTTAGTCTGGTCTTGAGGGCTCTCTGTGATTCCCCATTCAAGCCACTGAGCGAGATTAAGATAGACTTATTATCTTATAAAACCGCTCTACTCCTGAACCTTTGCTTGGTGAAACGCGTGGGTGACCTCCATGCCTTATCTGTACATCCAATGTGTACTAGATTTGTCCCTGACGGGTCAAAGGTCACTTTAAGGCCTAATCCCGCATATATCCCCAAGGTCTTGACTTTAAACTCTAGAAGTCTGGATTTTGATCTCTCCTCTTTTCCACCTGCTCCTGTCCTCACTCAGGAACAGGAAAGGCTGAAGGCTCTCTGCCCCGTGAGAGCTTTAAGCACTTACATGCAGAGAACAGCCGAATGGAGAAAAACAAATCAACTGTTTGTGTGCTTTGCAGCACCTGCTACCGGAAAGGCCCTATCAAAGCAACGCCTCTCACATTGGTGACTGAGGCCATTAAAAGGGCGTACAGTAGCAAAGGTCAACAGGTGCCCTCTGGAGTGCACGCTCACTCTACTCGGGGCTTGGCCACTTCGTGGTCACTGTTCAAGTGTGTACCAGTTGCAGACATTTGTGCTTGGCAAACTGGAGCTCAATAAACACTTTTGCAAAGCATTACAGTTTGGATGTTACTGCGTGTGATGTCACTCAGGCTGTCCTTTCTAACACACAGTAGAAAGTAGCCTTGAGATGCCTGCTGGTCAAGGGCAGACGTTCACACTAGCATGCATTTTACTGAGCATTTCAAGGGCGTGAATGAATTACGTTCCCATAGCATATGTTGCACCGAGAGACATGACTGAAAGGGAACTGAAAGTTATGCACCATAACTCATGTTCCCTGAAGGAAGGGAACGAGGTGCAACATATCTGGCCCTTTTCAATGCTGAAAGCTCGGTGAAGTGCATTTTGGAGAATGATGGATGGGCGTCAGCGGCTTAAGTACCCAGAGGGCGGGGCCTCTGGCGCAACGCTGACGCCCCTGCCGTAAAGGCATGAATGTATTCCTTCAGGTAATCGCGCGGGGGCGCAATTCCCATAGCATATGTTGCACCTCGTTCCCTTCCTTCAGGGAACATGAGTTATGGTGCATAACTTTCAGTTTTTTGCTTTGTTTATTAGCTATTTTAGCAGTTCATATTTCTCACAGATCACATGTGGGAAAAAGTCTGTAAAATTAAAAAAATACTGAGGAGCTTTTGTTAAATGAAAAAAATGTCAGGGAATGTCATTTAAAAATATCCAAATATATATTTTGTTTATTTTATGAAAACACAAGAGGAGAATAGATTAATTCAGATCCTTTGCTAGAAAGTCACAAGTAAAAAGTCCAAGATCCCACTCAGGAAAATTTAAACTCCAACGTTCTGTGAAAAATATTTGACCCTGCTTCAGCTGGATGGCAAAACAAGATGTGCTACTGTTCAGTGAGACACACTGACCCATGTAGAGATCACAGGATACAATTTTTTTACATCTTGATGGAAGAGTTGATTTAAAAACAAAGAACAATAACCTGCTTGTTTGTGTGCTCACTTGAATAAATAGGGCGTTTCTTCGGAGTTTCAAATCAGTTTTCAATGTTTGGGCTATATTCAGGGTTGAGTGACCCACTGGTGCTCAGTTATTTAATCAGAGGACCACACATATACAGTGGATGTAAAGAGTTTATATGCACATATAAAGGCCATGATTTTTTTATTAAAAAAAGAGACCATAGAAAGTTATTTCAAAACCTGTTCCATTATTAATAAAAACAAAAAGTTGGGATGGGTGGAATAAACACATAAAAAGTGCAATAAATCGTCTCTTCCACTTCTTTCTCCTGTCTTTTTGTCCATGTCTCTGTCTCCAGACCATACAACATAGCTGATCTCACCACTGTTTTGTAAACTTTTCCTTTGACCTTTGCTGACACCTTTTTGTCACAAATCACTCCTGAAACTTTTCTCCATCCACTCCATCCTGCCTGGACTCTCTTCTTCACCTCTTTACCACATTCCCCATTTTCCTGGACAGTGGACCCCAAGTCCTTGAAGTCCTGCACCTTTGTGACCTCTGCTCCTTGTAGCCTCACTGTTCCACTGGCCTCCCTCTCATTCACACACATGTACTCTGTCTTACTACAGCTGACTTTCATTCCTTTTCTTCAAGTAAATACCTCCACCTCTCCAAGTTCTCTTCCACCTGTTCTCACCACAATTCAATTCAGTTTATTTCTATAGCTCCAAATCACAACAAAGTTGTCTCAGGGCACTTTACAGGAACATTCACATACATAGAAAAGCCAATTAGTAAAGTTCTCTATCTAAGGAATCCAGCAGACAAGTTGAATCTTGGCTACATTGCAGTCTCCCATCCTGAGCAAGCACAATGACAACAGTGGAAAGGAAAAACTTTCTTTTAACATAATAATAATAATAATAATAATGAATTCAATTTATAACGCACTTTTCATTAATGAAAATCTCAAAGTGCTAGAACATGAAGAAACCTCCAGCTGAACCAGGCTCAGGACAAGCATCTATCTGCTTTGACCGGCTGATTGAGAGGACAGAAACGAGAGACAAACGAACACAGAATGGCAGGTCCAGATATAGGTGCAGGTGAACCTGAAAGACAAAAACACATATTAGGATAGAAAAAATAATTACAAATATGAAGCAGGTTGAGAAGATTAAGTAAAAACAGCAGCAGAGTGAAAAAGTGTGGTCAGTTTGTCCTCCAGCAGTCTAAGCCGATAGCAGCATAACTAAGGGACAGTTCAGGAAAACTGAAAGTTATGCACCATAACTCATGTTCCCTGAAGGAAGGGAACGAGGTGCAACATAAATGCTATGGGAAATTGCGCTCTGTGCGATTACCTGAAGGAATACAATCACGCCTTTACGGCAGGGGCGTCAGCGTCATGCCAGAGACCCCGCCTTCTGGGTACTTAAGGCGCTGACGCCCATCCTACTTTCTCATAATGCACTTCACCAAACTTCAAAAATACGTCATTTCCGGGCGTAGAGAGACTGTGTTGACATAGCTCGAGCGTTTTGAATGGTATTTACCACGTTCTCGGGCAGGCCTGAGGCTACCAGTTTGTTCCTCTCAGCCACCAAGCTGAAATCTGCCACAGCTCTCAGCATAAGCTGCGAGGCTGTTATCTCTGGTGACGTGGTGGGTCCCTGGAGAGGAACAGGTGACGGAACCAGCTCCTTCTCGAGGGTCCTGGTTTCTGTGGCCCTTTGAGGGTCAACCAGGTTAGGGAGAGGATCCTCTTGCAGATGCACCTCCATGCCTCTCTGATCGAGAGTGTTAGGAGGTAGAGACAATCTGCTGCCATTATTGGGCAAAAGCGAAACAGAATGCCTGTTTTTTCTGCTTTTGTGAGGAGTCATGGTTCGGAGTGGGTGTAGGTTCTGGATACGAGCAGACCTCCTGACTCCAGCCCGCTTCACGGTTGGGTCTGGATCATTGTTCTCCGGACTTATCAATGCCCTGAGGCCTGATGAACCTCTGGGAGGCTGTGTTTCATCTGATGGGGGCATGTCGTTTAACACTAGAACTGATTCAGTACAGCGAGCGTGGTCACACGCTGCAGGATCATTTCTTGAACAGGGCATGTCGCCCACTGAGGATAAGTGGACAGTTTCGTCAGGCGGATGTGAAACTGTCCGAGGGGCAAAGGCTCTTCTGGGGATGCCTACCCGGAGAGTCTCAGCCTGTTTGCGCCTCTGGTCCAGTCTGGTCTGAATCTGATCCAGAGCTTTTCCGAATAGAAATGAAAAGTGTGTGGAGAAATGAAAAGTGTTTTTAAGCTAATAGTAGTCTAATGAAAAGCATAAAATAAGCTTGTTGAGAAATGTTCACACAAGTCAAAAATGTCATCATAACTCAAATTTAGACTTTGCAAAGTGAAAAAATTCTCATCTGGTGTTTTTGACCCCCCTCCCCCTGCCAGCTCTCCGTCCCCTGAATATGACGTAGGCAGTGCCACGGTTGTCCCTCATACAGTATTAGTGTGTGTATCTAGTTGTGGACAAAAAGGTTTCAGTGTGTAGCAATTAGGGATGCAGCAAAAAAAATCTATTTTTTAAAGAATCAAGATTCTTAGTCCTGGCGATTCAGAATCGATTCTAAAAGCCCCAAAATCGATTTTAAAACTTTTTAAAATTTTATATTGTATTTTTACCGCTCCTGTGCATTCGGCCGCTGTAGAATTTTGGCCGTGTAGGGCCACCGTAGTTAGTTAGCCAGGCAGCTCCCAATGGAGCCTGCTAGCAAGGAGGGAGACAGCATGTTTCAACTTGCTCCTTCATCTTTAAAAATCATTTTAGATCCTACTATGTTCTGGGGAAGACAGAGCTTAACAAGAGAACGGTTGTTTGCAAGAAGTGTAAGATAAAACTACGGTACAGTATTTTGGAAATACGATAAAATGCACGGAAGATGAAAGTGAAAGCAGCCGACCAGCGCAAACTTCCAGCTGATTCTCCAACAGCTGTGAATATTTCTCTCTCTAACTCCTGCTGTATGACAAAGGATTTACAAACAGACAGCTCAGTGGAAGTTGAGGGGTTTAGTTTTATTTTTAATACGTTGGAAGTGGAAGCAACACACGTTATTCCTTCATGTATAAAACTCCACACAGCTCCATGAAACAACAGTGGGAGTTCAGCTGCAGCTCAAAGGTAACTGTTGTTTCTCATATTATACTAAAACTTATAGACAAGTTATACAACAAACTTAATGTAATTTGTCTTTTAACAGGTTGGAGAGACCAGATGAGACACATCACCTGGAGTCTGTTCTAAATGATACAATTTGTGTTTATACATTACAGTTCAGAAGAGATTTTGTGTAAACTTGAACAGGTTTTGAAATTTTGTTAAAGATTTACTAAATATGAATCAATTTGTTTAAAACTGTGAATTCTGTAATTTATTTTGAGTTAAAAGTTAATGCACTATGGTAGGCTGAAGTCTGTTACTTTTGCATTTATATACAGTATTGTGAATACTCCCTGCGCTCTAACGATCTAGCCCTCCTGTCGGTTCCTCCGGTCAGAACTGAACTTGGAAAAAGAATGTTCAGCTTCGCCGTCCCCTCAGCCTGGAACCACTTACAGAAAGATCTGAAACTATCAACACTCATCTCTCCTAGATCCTTCATGTCAACCGTATTAGATAATGTCATCAAGAAACTTGACCGTTGCAGACGTTTCTAAACACTATACTTATCCAATTTACGTCATTGTTGATTTTTAACTTTATCTACTCAACCGATGTCTGTCTGCTTGTTATGTATATAATTTATATAGAAATCTGTTTTGTCCTGTTGGTTTTGAACTGTCAACATCAATTATTGTGATTGTTGTTTTCTCCATTATCTTTTTGATAAATGCAAATGCTTATTGTCAATTACCATGTGACGTGTGCTGCTGACCACTTGACCAGGTCACCCTTGTGAAAGAGATCTCGATTTCAACGGGCTCTACCTGGTAAAATAAAGATGATTGATTATTTTATTTGTCTGTGATGGACTGGAGACCTGTCCAGGTGTCCCCCACCTCTCACACAGTGATGGCTGGACATGGACACCAGTGACTCGAAAAGGAAGAAGTGGGCAAAGATGATGGATGGATGAATTATTTGCTCCTAGATTTTTCTTTTTTAATTGTTTTAGAGAAATCCAGGCAACTAAGCTAACCTAATGCTGCTAATTTAAGTTACAGAATTTTATGCACTCATGTATTATTTGTTCCTATTTTTTCATATCAAATGATGCAAAAAATTTGATACAATAAGGGACCTAAAATTATTTTAAATAAATGTTCCATTTGTTTACATTGTTGTTTAATCTTCTCAGCTTAAAATACTTTTAAATAAATGTTCTATTTGTTTACATTGTTTACGGTTATTAATTAACTCTGATGTTATAGTTCATTAACATCAGTTTGTTACCCCTCACTCGTAGATGTTTATTTTACAAGCTAAAATCACGGTAGCATCAAGCTAACATTGCTAGCATCGGGCTAACGTAGCATTAGCATAGTGGTAGCATTGTAGCAGAGCTAGTTCTTTCATTTGCTCCTGTGATGATTTATTGACTGTGTCGCTAATTCTTGTGTCCTCTGTTGTCATTAGGACATTTCGCTAAATGTTTTGAGAAACTGGTCATGTCCCACATCAAGGCAACCGTCAACATCAATGAGGACCCTCATCAATACGCATACCGTGAGAACCGATCAACAGAGGACGCCATTTCTTCCGTGGTCCACACTGCTCTCACCCACCTGGATCAGAAAGACTCATACGTGCGTCTGCTCTTTGTGGACTTCACATCTGCTTTCAACACCATGATCCCCCAAACTCTGATAGACAAACTATCTACACTTGGACTAAGCCCCTCTATTTGTAACTGGGTACTAGACTTCTTAAAGCTAGATTCATACTTGACGCGTCGCGCAGCGCGCGAGGGTGTGCCCTCCAAAAGTGACGCAATTTCACAGTCCCCGCCCCTGCGCGTTGGCCCCGCGCAGGGGATTAGCGCGTGCCGTGCACCTCTGAATTTTTGAAACTCCGCAAGCCTAGAGCGCGCGCCGCGCTCAGTGACGTACGGACTGGGCTCAAAACAAGATGGACGCTTTCGAAGCTGCTCTGGCTGAACTCATCCGCATGTATCGCCATTTGTATGATCCCTCTATGAGAGAACACAAAGATGTGCAACTGGCACAGAGTTCATGGAAGGAGATTGCAGAAGCGATGCAGAAGGAGGAAGAAAAACATGCGGGATCGCTTCGTGAAGGCCAAAAAGAGGGTGATCAGAAGTGGCGATCCTGGCACCAACAAACCGGTGCCAATCCTCGTTGTGGAGCTGAGTTGGCTGTCGAGTTTTATAAAACACCGAGAAAAGGACACAAATATGGAAAAAGAGGTAAAAATGAAAGAAAAAAAAAGTTAGTACTGCTTTTATTACAGCTAGCTTAGCATGGAATACAGCAGGCCATGCTGTGCAGCCTGCCGTGTTGTTTCCCCTTTGTAGTCATATAAACAATAAACTGTGAGAATGAATGACCAAAACATGGCTTAATGAAAATATAAATCAAGCTGCTGACCAGTAAATGTGAAATAGTGGAAATAACCATTTTAGATCTGCACACCTCAACTGTAAACAAATTTAGCCTATATGTCTGTTGATGCTTCACCTTCTGTTTATTAAGCTAACAATTACACAAACATTTGTTTTTATTTAACACATATGTGCATTGTATCCGTTACCGTTTCATTTTGTACTGATGGATGTCAATGTCTGTTTTTTAGCCTGAAGAAACACCACAGAGCCAAGCACAGGACGATACATGGTGCCTCGACCAGACTGTCACCCCATTCGACCCGACCGTCACCCCCATGGACCAGACTCACCACCATGGACCCGACCGTCACCCCCATGGACCAGACCGTCACCACCATCGACCATGAGTACATCACACCCATCGTCTCTCACAACCTCACGCCTACTGGCCATGAAACTGGCAGTACTTCAAATGCAGGGTGTTTTCCTCTGCGCAGGTCCTCCACGCCAATTCCTCCCTGTCCAACGGTGCCCATACCCGTACCACCTCGACACTTGCCAGGGTCAAGCAGCAGTAGCAGAAGCGACAGCCCTAGCATCAGCTCACTCCGTTGGTGTTGGTGAAAACTTTTTATACTTTTATACTACTATGAAAAAGTACTATGCAAAAACTCAGGACAGTATTAACACTTTATTTCATTTTATGTTTATTAAATGTTGGTGAAAACTTTTTATACTTTTATACTACTATGAAAAAGTACTATGCAAAAACTCAGGACAGTATTACACTTTATTTCATTTTATGTTTATTAAATGTTGGTGAAAACTTTTTATACTTTTATACTACTATGAAAAAGTACTATGCAAAAACTCAGGACAGTATTACACTTTATTTCATTTTATGTTTATGGATATTAAATGTTGGTGTTGGTGAAAACATTTTATACTTTTATACTACTATGAAAAAGTACTATGCAAAAACTCAGGACAGTATTACACTTTATTTCATTTTATGTTTATTAAATGTTTTAGTGTTTAAATAGTTATTGTTGCACCGAGGGACAGAGAGAAATGCAATTTCAATCCTGTGTATGTCCTGTACATATTACTGTTTTGAGAATAAAGCTGACTTTGACTTGACTTTGATTCAAATGATACATTTGTAATGCATAATTACACATTTATCAATTATTTTTAGACAGCATGCAATTTTTGCACACATTAAAATCAAAACACTATTTCTACAGGTTTCTCCACATTCCACTTCACATTCCTGGTGAAATAAAGGCTACTACACATTGAGATTTTTCGTGTCAGGTAGCAATGCTTCATTTTAATGCAATATGGGACTTATATTTACAATGCCATTTCAGGTTTCCAAATAATTCTAACATCTAATGTTCTTACAATTATAAAAAAGTCTTTCATACCAAATTTTATGTAATACAACTGTTAGTGGCTTTGTAAATACAATATGCAAACAAAACAGACGGAAAGCTGAAGTGGATATTTCAATGTAGTTTCATTTTATTTAAAATCATTAACATTCAAATACATATAGCAATATACAATATAGCTTGGCACACCTCAGAGACTATCAGGGAAACCGTAGTTGCACCAAGTTTGTAGCTGGCTGCTACACTTTTCTGGCTGCTACCTGAAGCCAGGATTCTTAAAGTCACTGCCAAACGCTCGGGTAATGTCACAGGGCTGCTGTGGGTCCTTCCATGTCGTATGAAAGGCGAAATACGATGTAGCAGGTCATCAAATCGGCGTGCAGACATGCGGAAGTAACTGAAGTGCATTTCTTCGTCAATTCTCCGCATCGGCATCACCAGCATGTTATATTCCCCACCAGTACGTCTCTGAGAGTGTAATGGCCGAACATACCATCTCCTTCTGCGTCTTCTTCGTCTCATTAAAATTGCAAGACACAATAACTGTTGTTCTATTATAATTTGCTCCTCTAATAAAGACAGTTCAAGAATGAAGCGAGCGGGAAGCCATTTTGTTTGTGTTGTGACGTCAAACAGTTCTTCTTCTACGGTAGATTTCTTCTTCTACACCCTTTCTTGTAACATATGCACATGTTGTAGAGGCTACTTCCACCTGCTGGCCCGTAAAAGAACAGCACTTTGCCATGCTCGGCCGTGCGTCAACCATAAACACAGGGGCGAAACTATGAACGCATTTCGCCGTGCGGCACAGTGCACGCGCGGCGCGCGCGCTCCAGCCTGCGGACCAAAGCGAAAGTCTAACTCAGCCTTAACAGACAGACCACAGTCCGTGAAGATCCACAACTTCTCCTCCTCCACCATAACCCTCAGCACTGGCTCTCCTCAAGGATGTGTGCTGAGCCCCCTTCTGTTCACTCTGCTCACATATGATTGTACAGCCACACTTCCAGGCTGTCATATTGTTAAGTTTGCAGATGATACAGCGGTGGTGGGATGCATCACAAACAATGATGAGTCCAGCTACAGACAGGAGGTGGAACACCTGGAGAGCTGGTGCAAAGAGAATAATCTTCACATGAATGTGAAGAAGACAAAGGAGATGATTGTGGACTTCAGAAGGAACAAACACACCCATGCCCCACTGAAAATAGGTGGGTCTGCAGTGGAAGTGGTCTCCAGCTACAAATACTTGGGTGTACACATGAATGATAACCTCAGCTGGAGCAACAACACCACCAGCCTGATCAAGAAAGGTCATCAGAGACTCTACTTCCTCAGACGGCTGAGACGAGCTGGTCTGAGCAGCCCAGTCCTCACCTCCTTCTACAGGTGTGCAGTGGAGAGCATCCTGTGCTCCAGCATCAACGTGTGGCATGGAGGCTGCACAGTTGAAGAGAGGAAAGCTCTGCAGAGAGTGGTGAAGGCTGCACAGAAGTCTGTTGGAGTCAGTCTCCCCACAATCACAGACATTTATACCTCCAGATGCAGGAAAAGAGCCACCTGCATCATGAAAGACCTCACTCATCCAGCACACTCACTCTTTGCCCCACTCCCCTCAGGACGGAGGTTGAGGAGCATCAAGTGTAGAACCACTAGACTGAGGAACAGCTTCTACCCTGAGGCTGTTAGACTCATGAATAAATAAAAATAAAATAAAAAATAAACACTGCAAAATATCACATCATACTGATGCTGATCTGTTTTCTTGTTGCTGTGTTCATCTGTGTTCATCTGTGACCATCTGCTCATACAAACTCATGTTCGTGCTGCTGTTTATTCCCACTATATTAGGCTTAGTGTATTACTAGTTGATGTTTTTCTTAGTTAGTTCTAGATGTTATTACTGTTTTTCTCTTTCATTTGTTGTTGGATGTAACTGGGACCTCGTGTACATAATCTCGTTTTCATCACATGTACCACATGCGGTGCAAATGACAATAAAGACTCTCTGACTCTGACTCTGACATTTTCAACACCCCCACTTCCACGTTAGCATACGGCGCTAGCATGCTAACGTTAGCATACGGCGCTAGCATGCTAACGTTAGCATGCGGCGGCTAACGCACGGCTATTCGTATTTCCAGGATAGAAATGCCCATTAATGCACTAAATCACCAAACTGTTTTTGACAAACTAAAGTGATATCCTTCAGATTCAAAAAAGTCTTCTGCTTCCATTTTAAATGACAGACAAGAGGACAGTAATGATGGGTTTATAGCTTCAGTGTTATTGTAAGATAGCAAAGGAGGTCTTAATTGCTGTCATAAAAGTGCGTCCAGAAAATTACTACAGAAATCACTGCACTTCGGCATGTCCTGGCCCTCGCCTTCCTGCACAGCTCCGCTCAATTCTCATTTCCCTTCACTTCACAGTC
>JBBPBX010028989.1:0-36176 GCA_038048925.1 Garcialebias charrua | reverse complement strand
GCAAGCCTACAAGTAAATGGTCTCTGGCTGATGTGCAAGAAGCTATTGACGAGCATCAGAGGGAGTGCCAAGCTAAAAAAACAACCACAACCCTGACCAATGCACATGCCCTCCGTGTGGCTACCGCCGTAACAGTCAGTGAACCTTTAGAGTATGACGCAGAGTACACCAATGTAAATACAACCAAGCTATCTGAACCTGTTAAACCAAGTACAGCTGTTGTTTCAGAGTCAAGTGCTTTAGAGAGAGTACTTAGCATGCTAGAAAGAGTACTAGAGCGTACAAACCAGACTGCTCTTTCTGCTGCCCGACCAGAGACTGCTCCATTCAGCTATGGTTCCCCCTGCAGGGTCTGTAGACAAACTTCACATTCCACACGTACACATTGTATGAGAGAGAAAAGATGTCTGGAATGTTTAGAGATTGGGCATCAAAGAAAGGACTGTCCCAAGGGGTCTTCAAATCGACCAGGCAACACTTCACCGCATCAGGGAAACTAACACACTCACATGAGGGAGGGGGCAGTGTGAGTGATAGAGACAGAACCCTCAAACTTGAAGATGACGCACAGACCATATACGCCGAGTGTGTAAATTCCTCTCCATCTAACACTGTTGTTCTATTCCAGAACATAAATAGGCTTGATAAGGCTGACAGTCTGTTCTATACAGATGTTGAAGTGGAGAATAAAGTGTCGTTGAAAGCCTTGCTCGACACTGGCTCAATGACATGTACCATCAGTGAAGAAGCTGAACAAATGTTAATCTGCACAGATTCAGTCTCCTTGTCTAAGGATATATGCCCTGACATCACACTTGTTGGTTGTGGTGGAATGAAAGTTAAGCCTAAATGCATTTATGACCTAAAAATGAAAGTGTATGGTTGCAGCTTCAGAGTCCCTGCACTGGTTGTTCCTGGGCAACAAGATGAAATAATTCTAGGAACAAACGCTATCAAGTACCTACTTAAACAGTTTAAACAATCTAAACAGTTTTGGCAGGTTTTGAGTAAGCCTGATTCAGAAGAAGCACCTGAAATAATGCAATTCCTCAACATGCTGTCTGGCATTAAAAGGTGGAACGGCGAAACTATCCCTGATGTTATTGGGACAGCCAAGTTAATGCAGGCCGTTACTCTTCTACCCAGGCAGGAGCATTTAGTTTGGAGCAAGCTGCCAGCAACTTCATCCTGTTCTGAAGGCAGCGCTGTCTTGATAGAACCAGTCAAAGCAATGATTCACAAGAATGACATAATGGTTTGTAGGTCTATTGCCACTATGAATGGTGAGAGATTGGTTCCAGTCAGAGTCCTAAATACTTCAAGCAAGCCAGTAACTCTGAGGCGCAATACGAAGGTGGCGCAGGTGTCAGCTTGCATTGCTGTGGAGGATCTGGATGAGACCTTTGAGCTGACTGAAGCTAACTCAAACTCATTTGAGGTAAAAAACCAGGCAATGCATATTGAACCGACTAATGACACACAAGACTCTGACTCATCGGATTACCAAGAGACCCTGCTTAAACTTGGACTTGAGAGTTTGGACATTAAATCCTGTGAGGTGTCAGACTACTGGAAGGGCCAGCTGTTGCAACTTGTCCAAAAGTATGAAGTTGTATTCTCAAAAACTAAACTTGACTGCGGCTCAGCAAAAGATGTTGTTCATAGGATCCATCTGTCTGACACGCGACCCTTCAGGCTCCCATACCGCCGTGTACCACCTGGGCATTACCATAAACTCAGACAGGTGCTCTCTGAGATGGAAGAACTCGAGATAATCCGCAAGTCAAAGAGTGAATGGGCATCACCGCTGGTCCTTGTGTGGAAAAAGAATGGGGACCTTAGGATCTGTGTAGATTACCGATGGTTAAATGCTCGCACAATAAAGGACGCTCATCCTTTACCACACCAAGCAGACTGTCTCGCAGCCCTGGGTGGCAGCACTATATTTAGTGCCATGGATCTCACCTCCGGCTTCTATAATATTGCTGTGGCTGAAGAGGACAGGAAGTTGACGGCTTTCACAACACCCATGGGTCTTTATGAGTTCAATCGCCTGCCCCAAGGATTGTGCAATAGTCCGGCCAGCTTTATGCGACTAATGATGAGTATATTTGGAGATCAAAACTTCCTGACCCTTCTCTGTTACTTGGATGATGTGCTAGTCTATGCATCCAATGAGGCCGAGGCTTTGAGAAGGTTAGAAATGGTCTTCAGCAGATTGAGAGACCATGGACTAAAGCTAGCCCCTAAAAAATGTCAGTTTCTTAGAAGGAGCGTAAAGTTCCTTGGACACGTTGTGGACAGTAATGGCGTCTCGACTGATCCAGACAAGGTCAAGGTAATAACATCAATGACTGTTACGGACCTTATGATGGAGGATGGAGTGACACCTTCTCAAAAGAAAATCAAATCATTCTTGGGCATGATAATGTACTATCAGCAGTTCATTCAAGACTGTTCCAGACTAGCCAAACCCCTTTTTGCTCTTACAGCTGCCCCAAGAGGGAAGAAAAGCAACCCTCGTGGTGCCGCTTCATTCAAGAAACTGCATTCAAGTGATTGGAAGCAAGAACATGAAAACTCATTTGAGCTGCTGAAGTCTGCACTTTTGAAATCTGTGGCTCTTGCCCATCCTGACTTTAACAAACCGTTCATTCTCTCAACTGATGCCTCTACTGATGGACTCGGGGCTGTGCTATCCCAGGTTCAGGAAGGGGAAAGCAAAGCCCGACCGGTCGCTTTCGCTAGTAAAGCACTAACCCGTGCACAGAGCAAATACCCTGCCCATCGGTTAGAGTTCCTTGCACTCAAATGGTCGGTTTGTGATAAGTTTAGTCATTGGCTCAAGGGACACACATTCACTGTTTGGACGGATAACAACCCTTTGACGTATATCCTCACTAAGCCTAAGCTTGACGCATGCGAGCAAAGATGGGTGGCAAAGTTATCCCCTTACAGCTTCAGCATCCAATACATACCTGGAAGAAAAAATGTAGTCGCCGACGCTTTGAGCAGACAACCATTCATCAAGAACAACGTTTCCCAAAGGCTGGTGGCCGAGTCCTATGGAGCCTTATTGGAGGAGTCACAACAAGTGAGGCAAGACGCAGTTCAGGAGGTCTTTAGGGTCAGTACCGACCATCAAGGGGATGAATACTTCCAGTC
The DNA here is from genome assembly GCA_038048925.1 of Garcialebias charrua. NCBI lineage: Eukaryota > Metazoa > Chordata > Actinopteri > Cyprinodontiformes > Rivulidae > Garcialebias > Garcialebias charrua. Next base: position 33,011 of record JBBPBX010028989.1, on the reverse strand, counting down.
TCTCCAACGCCCAGAACATCAATCGCTGAGTGAAGAAGAGGTATCTGCAGTTCTGCTGGGACACGCAAAGTGGGACCTCAGTCACGAGCAAAGGGTGTTGACTTGGCTGGCTCAAGACATAGAAGGACTGGTGCCGGCTGGTTCCATACCCCTACCTATGTTCTCCCTTCAGTCCTTACAGGAGGCACAACAAAATGACCCCATAATATCTCAGGTCATCCCATTCGTCATGCGGGGCAGGCGGCCATCCAGGAGAGAAAAACCTAACTTGCTGCCAAAAGCTTTGAAGCTTCTGAAACAGTGGGAGAAGCTAAGGATGCTTGATAACATTTTATATAGGGTGTGTAAAGATCTAATCACTGGCAGGAAACGACACCAGTTTGTAACTCCCTTGTCTCTGATAGGCCAAGCACTCCATGGCGTCCATAATGAGGCTGGACACCAAGGCCAACACCGGACATTACACTTGGCCAGGCAACGATTCTTTTGGCTCAGTATGGAGCGCAACGTCCGTGAGTACGTCAAATGCTGCAAACGTTGTGTTGTGAGTAAAACCCCTGAACCCGAAGGTCGAGCTCCTCTAGAGAGCATAAAAACAACAAGCCCTCTGGAGTTGGTGTGCCTCGACTTCTGGTCTGCAGAAGACGCAAGGGGTCGGACCGTTGATGTGTTGGTGGTAACCGACCATTTTACCAAGATGGCCCACGCTTTCCAGTGCCCTGATCAGACTGCCAAACAAGTGGCCCGTAAGCTATGGGACAGGTACTTCTGTATTTATGGCTTTCCTCAAAGAATCCATTCGGACCAGGGGGCAAACTTTGAAAGTCAATTGATTCAAGAGCTGCTGCAGGTGGCAGGAGTAAAAAAATCGAGGACCACTCCATATCATCCAATGGGCAACGGCCAGACTGAAAGGTTTAACAGAACCCTTGGAAATATGATCAGAACCTTGCCACCACGGGATAAGTGCCAGTGGCCACAGATGTTACAAACATTGACTTTTGCTTACAATTGCACCGCCCATGAGTCAACTGGCTATGCGCCTTTTTATTTGATGTTCGGCCGAACTCCTCGCCTCCCAGTAGATGTCATGTTTCACAATGTGGAGAGGGATAATGAAGTCACTGATTACCACAGCTACATCAAAAGAGTCAGAGAGGATCTTAAAGAGGCTTTAGCTGCTGCTCAGGCTAATGCTCACTCCAGCCAGCAACGTCAGGCTCGGTTGTACAATCTAAAAGCAAGGGGCACGGACATAGCTGAAGGGGACCAAGTACTCTTGGCTAATAAGGGGGAACGTGGCTGTAGGAAGCTTGCAGACAAGTGGTCCTCTAACATCTACATTGTTGTGTCTCGTGATCCCAAATGCCATACTTACCGCATCAAAGACATAGCAACTGGACAAGAGAAAGTAGTCCATCGCAACTTACTCCTGTCAGCAAACTTTCTGCCCCTTGAGTTGGACAAGGACCAAGAGTCAGTGTTTTCTTCTGACATCACCCTGGATCCAAGTACTGTTAACGATGGTGACCAGGATGTTTCAGTTGTGTATTCGGGGAGTAATGAAGTGGACCGCACTGCTGACTGGGTGGCCAATACGGTTTCCTCAAACCCTGAGGACCTTCAGGACGATGAAAGTTGTGACAGGGGACTTCAAACAGAAGCAAGTGATGCTGGAAGTCTTGGGGAGAATGAAAAAGACACTGCAGAGTGCCCAGACTCGTCGTATAATCAGCCAGAAGCCGACGAAGAAGCAGTTGGTATAAGTCCTGGTAGGCCAACAACTGATGCTCTAAGTCTTGTCAGATCCAGGGCTGGCAGAATAATCAAACCAGTTAACAGACTGATACAGAACATGACACAAAGGAACACACAGACACGTAATGCAGTCTCTGAGTTTGCAAGGAGTTTATTTATGTAAGAGTAATCAAGTTTTGCTTGTGAATGGACTGGAGTATGGTAGTATTGTACACCATAAATAAACCAATGCCCATTAGTTAAAGTGTATGGGAGGGTAACAGCCACTGACTGTGGGGTTGTGTTTACGGCACAATCTTATAGCAAGCAGATATTGTTGAGTCTGGCCAACTTTCCAATGTTGCTTTTCCTTTTGCAGAGGAAGACTTTCAATGTTGCACAGGTGTATGTGGTCACTGTCTGTCAGATGGCAAAAATGTTATTCTGTGTCTAGTCTCGATTAATGTTGGGACGGTTTTGAGAAGTTCAGGGGGAAGTATGTAGCTGATCTAATTTTATTTATTTATTTTAATGAACTATCTCAAAACTCTTGCAAGCATGTAAAAGTGTTTATATTTCATCACAAATCCACCTTCATTATTTATGTATACTGTATTTGTTTTTGTTTTTTTTGGTTCCTTGAATTTAATTTTATTTTGGTGGTGCAGCTTTTATTTTCTTGCTCCCTGTTGCTACATCATATCCTGTGTACATGTATTCCCGCTCCTTTTCCTTAGTTCGCGCTGAGCAGCGCTCAGGAGAGGTAAGCGTTTGGAGCTGTCTCCTGTTTTGTGTTAAAATATTCAAAAATGTTCCCAAAAAGTCTGTTCAATAAACTCACAAGTGTTATATGTTGTTCTTTAACTTTTTTATGTTTAGCGCAGCATTGTACTGGGTGTTTAATCCCCATGGTAGTGACATTTATCAAGCTTTCTGTGCCAACATGTTTTTTTTCTTTGTTCTTTCGGTTGGTTAAGGTGTGTGTGTGGGGCAGCCAGAGCACAAGAACTGCTGTGCTGAGAGTGTTTTTGTTCTAAACAGGTATGTGAGTTGTTTCAAAATGTTATTTGGACGTTGAATTAATGTGTTTACTATATTTGAAAATTGTAATTATTGGGAGAATTATTCTGTTTGGGCTTATTTTATTTGTTTTGAATGAATGTAGATTTTACTTTATTATTTGTGATTCTCAAATAATTTTGTTTGGTTTTAACATATTCCTGTTAGTTCGCGCTGAGCAGCGCTCAGGAGAGGTGTGTGTGTGGGGCAGCCAGAGCACAAGAACTGCTGTGCTGAGAGTGTTTTTGTTCTAAACAGGAATAAACTGATCCAGACCTGATACCAGTGTGATGACTTCTAATTTCCTAACCTGCTACACAACCTCCTTCGAGCTTCACCCACTGTGAGACTAGGGATGCACCGATCTACATTTCTCACTTCCGATCCGATACCGATACTTATTAGCTCAGTATCGACCGATACCGATACTTTCCCGATCCGATACTGTTCAGGTATTTGACTCTGTATAATGAAACTTTTGCACCCAAACTATTCATTTTAACATTGTGTGAGATAAACCCAATGAAGACACTCTTAAGCCTTACAATAGATTGTAAGGCTTAAGAGTGTCTTCATTGGGTTTATCTCACACAATGTTAAAAAGGGCAGTCACAGATTGTGATTGAACACAAGTGCTCTTTGAAGCTGGATCGGAAAAGTATCGGCAGGTTTGATCCGATACCCGATACTTAAATAATGCTGGTATCGGATACCGATACCGATACTGGATCGGATCTGCCCCATCCCTATGTGAGACTCGGGGTTACATGTTGGGTCCGAGCATAGATCAATGGTTCACGGTGCCCATGCAACCGCCTTCGAACTTCACCCACTGTGAGACCCATGAGAGAACTCTTTTGGTTCGATCCGAACCATCTGGGTTCATCTAGAGAGCGAACACCTGCCTTTTGTGGTTCATTGCTCATCTCAGGGCTTTCAACCTGAAGTGAAATAGGAGTAAAACTCCCTGTGAACCGACCAGGGTCACTGTTCCAGCTGGAGAAAATCTGTTGTTTGTTATCATGAAAAGCCTGTTCAATGTCGCACACCATAGGAGAGGGAACCTCTTCTATTTTCTGCGAGTGGGATGTGACCTTTTGACCTGGGTACACCACTAAGGCTTTTTTCCATTGTTCGAGCATGTCAAAAAATTCCATAGCACATTGTTTAATTTCTGCCATGGTACACTCTTTGCAATTAGTATGGGAGCGAACACATTTCAGTAGAAAAGGAATTAGATTAAAAGTGAAAAGACTTTTAAACTGTTCATCTTCCTCAACTCCAGGGACAGGCATGTCCTTGGTGTAAGCAGAGAGGAGCCTGTCGTAAAACACCAGGGGATGTTCACCTGTTTCTTGAAGGACGTGCTTTGCAGCTAAGTACCTATCAAATGATGAAACAGGCTCCCTAGTTGTTGATGTATTTGTTAGACTGTCCATCTTTGTATTGATGTTCTGTGAAAAATCAAGTAAAATGGTTCTAATTTTACAGTGTGCGTATAAATCATCACCTTTAATGTAGCCCTGAGTAAATCAAAACCAACCAGCCTCCAGGTGTGTGTTTCACTGTGTTCAATAAAACAACAGTTACCTACCAACCCAATCTGATCGCTGTTTTAATCACACCAACGCACATAAAAGTGATCTGATTCAAATGCAGGGTGTCTCTGTAAAATGATGTTAAAACAAATAAAAATCAATGATTTTTATTAAGTTGTCGACCTGTGACAAGGTCAAACAAAGTTGGCTGTTTTTTGTGTGATTTTTGTGAAAATCAAGACAAAAGATGCCTCATGTGTTGTTTTAAACTTGCAGTCTAAAATAAAGTATGACAGACAGTTAGTTTTGCACAGAATCTAAGATAAAAGTGTCAAGTTTTATCAAAAAGCAGACATGTCTGTCTGAATTCTGTCTAATTGTTCTGCCATCAACATTTGATTCTCTGCGAAAATCAAAATAAAGTGTGCTGTGAGTACAAAATGTCAAATTGATCCCCGTTTAAAAACAGGAACGTTCAAACAAGTACAAATTACTGGAAGACTGCGTCTCCTCTAGTAACCAGCAGGTGGGGTGACAGCGCTGGAAAAGTTATCACAGCGACTGCAATTTCTCTCTCTGACCGCTATTGCGGCGCTGTTGTCGCCTGTGAGCGCAGCTCTGAGCTGCTAACATTCAGACGTCTAACAACGGATCAAAAACATCAATCAGAAAGCCCAAAGCCCTGACGTGACAGAACTCCAGAACCCCAGACTCACAAAAATGAAATTATGTGAGGAAAATCGGTTGGACTGTGAAACATTTTAAACTGCGTTTAAAAAGAAAGAGGTCGGTCCTTAAAGTAGTTGCCACTGCCGGTGTCACGTGACCTGGTCACATGGCGATCGGTAGTTTCTGAACAACGTACTCATACATCCACCAACATCTCAAAAACACCGCGATGAAGCAGTCTTTTCAATGACAGTAATGGACAAACAAGCCTGAAACTTGTCTGGGACAAGCAGCTGAAGTGAAAGTTGACGAGGAATGGGACTTCACCCACTGCGCAAGCGTCAACACTTACAGCGTAATCGACCATTCACAGCGAAGACAGACATGTAGTCCCAAACCCAAAGGTTTCTGAGTAATGGAGTCTTCTAAACCGTACGCCACTCATGTGTGACGTGCCGTCCGAGCGGTATGTTCACGGACCTGCGGTCTTTTGAACTTCAGCGAGGAACGGACTTTTTAACGTTCTAAAAAACATAAATATCGCAAAACACCGCGGTTAAGCCAGTCTTCGACGATATCACGTGCATAGAAACGAACAACACAGAAAAACTGTCAGAAATGTGTGCAAAAATGAATCTTGACAACCAGTAGTCTCACAAAACCAACTTCTTTGAACACAACACGCAATGGACCAATCACAGCGTTTTAAGCAGCCATTTTGCGTCGGTACCATTTAGCATTAGCTCGACCCAAAGTACTGAACTCTCTTTCACAAAATAAACGACTTTTAAACCACAGAAAATTCTGCTAACGAGCTAAACACATCCAGGCTAACCCCCACGCCCTCCAGAGAAGGCTGTACGTTAACTGTGTACAACAACGGACTTTACGTCACTCAGAACCGGAGCCCGGTCCAAACAAAGCTGAGTGGGACTCACCCGAAACTCAAGCAAAAACGTTGTGACAGATTAGGTAAAATGGAGTAGCAAAATACAGTAATGTGTGGCACAGCTTTTCAACAGAAACCCGCACATGTAATAAAATGAAGCAGCGGTGACACGGCGGTCACAAAATGAAAAAATGCATGCAGCGTGCGACACGTTATGAACGTCTCACAAGCACAGACAAAACATTTATCACTCAGCAGCTTCAAACAGACGTTGAGATGTGAAAGAAAAAATAATTATATCGGGAAATAATCCAGACAATGCCACAATAGCAACTCCCGGACACTCCACCAGCCAGAACTATTCTTATAAGCCCAAAACCAGGATGCAGAACTAAGCCAACAACACCGTCACACTTAGACTACAAAACAAAACAAAACAAATCAATAACCGATCTAGGGACTCGTACGAGCCACCACTTTGTAAGGAATATGGGTTAATTTGGCAGACCTGAGGCCACCAAATTGTACAGGAATATAGGTGAATACGTCAGTTTGCTGACTTTTACCTATATTTTAGGTGCGCAGGTCTGAGCAGGTCTTTATCTGCACAAACCTTTCACCACGAGTTCACCCTTTTTCCGGTATTAAATTGTTTTACTATGATTAGCCAGAAATGTAATTTCACACTTAGACTTCAATTTATGTTGGTCTACCAGAAAATAGACCTTTTATTGAAACTTATCACAAAATTACTTTAAACATTTGTATCGATATTAGCTCTGATTCTAAATAAAGACCGAATGCGTTTTCTACTGCAGGAACGTCCAGTTTACATGCAAAGTCAATGGTGGACGCACCTCCAGCAGCCTCCTGGCGTCTTGCGTCACGTCGCGTGCGTGTTGAGCGTGCTGGAGAGCGATTTCCGTGCACGTGAACCCGCGTCAGCCTCCAAAGCACGCCTCCAACATGCTGAAGATTTCGCCGTTCAACTTTCAAACGCCGCTCAAACTCTACCCGATTGGTTGGTGTGTCAACCAATCAGGGAGAGTCGGGGGAGAAGAGAGGGGGTCAGGGGGAGAGTCCCTATGTGACGCGGAAACCAGTGACGCGGAAACCATTGCGCATGTGACGTATTGTTTGTGGAACACAGAAAAAACCCGCGGAGTCATGGAATATGGAAGAGAAACTCATTGTAGCTGTGTGTTCGCGACAATTCCTTCACAACCAGTCAAGTCTGCTCCACAGAGACAGAAATAAAGAGCTCCTCACCTCGCGGAGTGCAGTGACGACTCGGTACACCGGTAAGCTCCTCCCCCACACCCCGCAGCAGCAGGGTTGCCAGATAAACATGAATTTTATTATTTTTATTTATTTATTTTTACCCCTTTTCAGTGCAAATGTTCACTAAACTCAACACATTAATAATCTTATCAGACCCTCACGCAGCAAATATGACAGTTTGGGTTAAAAAAAATAAAAAATAAGCAACAGTACTAGATGATTAATTAATTTTTATCTGGCAACCCTGCGCAGCAGTTTTCTGGGTAGTTTCGCTTCTGGCTTTTTGGTCTGGACTCAAAGTGCGTCCACTTGCGTGCGTGTTGAGCTTTTTTGCCGTTGAAATCGCGATCGGTCTGGATGTACCATACTTTGACAAGAATTCAAATTAAAAACAAACAGACAGTTGGACCTTTCTGTTGGCACATTACTTACAGTTTACTATGATGAAAAAGGAAGAAATAGAATGAAAGATAAAAGGATTGAAAGCTAAGTTAACGGAAGTTAATTATTCTGAAAAACCCCAGGGTGGCAGACTTTCCCAGACAGCTCCGGCTATGCTCCGACACGTGCAACATACAGACAAAGCCTCTTTACTTGGTGACGGTACGTCCCTTGGAGGTGAGGACAGAGAAGTTTGTGGACACTGACGGACTGTGTGGTCCGGCTCACGTCCAGCCGACTTCGTGGTGTGTAGCCGCTTCAGACGGACGAGAGCACGCTTTCACTGGCAGGATCAGAAACCAAGCACGCTGGCTGATTTTCAAAATAAAACCTCTGAAAACAAATTCTTTCAGGAAGTGAGTGAGTGAGACACAGCAAGTCTTGCCGTGGCTCCAGCTGAAAACGTGGGTCTAATTGGCATATGACCGGAACGTTCCAGCTTTCCCAGAGGAGGAAACCAAGTTGGCAGTTAGTTCTCTCCTTTCACACCCCAGTCCAAGGCGGAAATAAGACTTTATATGGAGGGTGGAGTTTGCCACCTTCTGAATGGCTTATTGGTTGGTTTAACAAAATAAAAGATGGAGTTTTGTCCCATAGCTTTGGAGCAGACGTCACTGTGTGGGCGGGTGTCGGGGGCGTGTCGGGGCGTTCCCGTTTCGACCGCCATGTTTGTTGCCCTCAGAAAAAATAAAAGAAATTCAGGAGATTTCTTCCGTCACGGTTCTGAAAAGCAGGCAAAATAAAGTGGACTGTATCCTAATAAGCTTCTCCCAGGTGAGAAAAAAAAACTACATGGAAAAAATCGGTATAATTGGAAATGTTGCCCGTTTGAAATAAATAAATAAATGGAGCAGAGACCTGGAGTAATCCTTGCCTCCACTGACATTCCCTTCACAGTCATTTTAGCAGACCTGTGTCAGTGTTTACACCACAAATAATTTTTATAATTACAATTCACTGGGAGAGCTGGTCCAATCTATGAACAGCTGGGTAGATGATTTGGACATTTTTAAAGCCCCCAGATTGTAAATACGTTGAAGGTACGTTGTTTTTGGCTCCTTAATTGTACATAAATTATTAATTTACATTTCTTTCAGAATCAAACAACCTTCTGTATGCTAGGAGTATTAAAAACTGAGAAGACTTTATTTTTAAAGTATGTTTTTTAACTAAATTACAAGGGTCCAAGTTGAAAATTACCTTATTTTTAATGACTTGAGCATGTCTAATAACATGTAGACTTCAAATCTTGATTAGATTACTATAATCACTATATACAGTATATGTATTAAGATGCATATATATATATATATATATATATATTATACATTGTCTTTTCATTCACCATTTTAATGGTGTTGTTCACAGGTTCTGCTCTGACTCTGAGCCACCAGAACACCGTGGGTCATGCTGAGTAACAGTGTGTCTACACACAGAAATAAAATGGTGTGTGAATCATCAAAACGCCTACATTAAAATACAGCGAGCAGTAAAAAAAATCTTAAAGTTAAAGCATGTGGTTTCATCATAAACACCAACTCCTGAACTTGGAGCATCTTCTGATGGACTCGGTGTGATCGCTGCTGCCTGGAGGAAGTTCCCTCACAGATACAAGACATGCAGCATCCAGCAGCTGGAGGCAGGAGATGAAGTTCACCTGCAGAAGCATCACCCACTCTGCACAGGTGCATAATCAAACCACTGTGACCGTGTGTGGACCACACAGACATGGCTGGACGTCTACAGAAAGCATGAAGCTTCCTAAAGATATTTCTCAGAGCTTGTACTTCAAGGGAGACATAATTATGTAAAACATGCTGTTGACTTATATTTGCACATTTTTGTGTGTTTTCTATAAAATGTATTAACTCACACGTTCATCACATTTACTGGAAATGTTTAATTACATCAAATGTTTACTTCAAAATGGATCTGTTTCATTTCAAATTCAAACAATGACAACAATACGGCAAAGCAATGAAGTCCTGTATAGTACAGTACCTGACTTTTTTTGTGTCACCTCTAAGAAATTCTTTGTCTAGCTGTTTTTTATTCAGCTCTGACCTGAGCTCCCTGTTTTCCTGTAAGAGACGATTAATTTCTGCTCTTCTTTGTTCGCACAACTGACATTCTGTTTGTCGCCTTTTTGCTGCTGGTTCATCTTCCTCCTCCCCATCTGCAGCGACAGTGATGTCCTCTCGTGGGGTTTCCACCGCAGACTCCACAACTTGCTCATGCTCCTCTCCAGCAGCCTCCACAAGCTGTGTGTGTTCATCTTCTGCTGCCTCCACCACCTGTTGGTGCTCCTCTCCTGCTGCCTCCACCACTTGTTGTTGCACATCTCCTGCTGCCTCCACCACTTGTTGTTGCACATCTCCTGCTGCCTCCACCACTTGTTGTTGCACATCTCCTGCAGCCTCCACCACTTGTTGTTGCACATCTCCTGCTGCCTCCATCACTTGTTGTTGCACATCTCCTGCAGCCTCCACCACTTGTTGTTGCACATCTCCTGCAGCCTCCACCACTTGTTGTTGCACATCTCCTGCAGCCTCCACCACTTGTTGTTGCACATCTCCTGCAGCCTCCACCACTTGTTGTTGCACATCTCCTGCTGCCTCCATCACTGGTTGTTGCACATCTCCTGCAGCCTCCACTGCTTGTTGATTTTGCCAAGTGCAGTGTTGGAGCCCAGTCGGGATTTGACTCATCCATCTCATAAGAAGATTTGCCTTGAAGAGAACGCAGATCAGTAATATAATTATTGCCAGAAAACATTACTGTCATCCATCTAGTATATTATTTTTTTAGTTGAAATTACTGAAGTTCCATTAGTAGATTACCTTATTTTAATGGTGATGTATAAATGTCATAACAATGTACTACCCTTAAATATTCAGACACATTTTGTTAAAAGATGAAGTGCTTTAATGTGTAATATGTTGAAATTTGAAAATTGAGATGAGTTACTCATTTTTTGTTACTTATAGATTATTCTTTGAATAGATTGTTTGGAAAAGGGGCAGATATAATAAGATAGTTTCTTCTTTCTGCTGCCTTTCATTTTATATTTTCTTTTTTTTGTCTTTGTTGGGTATTTATTTTGATAAAATGAATAAAGAAATAAATTAATAATAAAAAACAATATGCTACAGTCAATGTGACAACACAATCAACTTTAAACAGTTTATTTTAAAATAACACAGATGTCCGACCTAAACTTGGTTGACCCACTATGCACTGAACTCGACCAAAACATGATACACCTTGACAAAATGGCACAACTCCAGTAAACTGATTTAAAATACTCACCTGAATGGAAATGTCTGGAACAAACAAGCATGTATCTTGTGATGTTGGAGAACGTTACATCAGGACGTCTCACTGCTGATATCCATGCCTCCTTTTTGTTATGGCCGACACAAGCTCGCCCTCGCGTTGTTTCCAGGTAGGGAAACTATAAAACGAGAGTCCGTTTTCTATTTTTTTACCTTTTCTGTCGTGTGAACGGACATTGCATCCTATTACACAGCAATTTAGGACCATTGCTAAGCTGTTGAAACCTGATTCGAACAAAATACGAGCAAGGCAGGAAAAATGGCGGATCGAAAAAAAACTACAAAAAAAACTACCCACAATGCTGTGCGCGGTGGACCAGTGACGTCACGCTCCAAAGCTCTATAGGCAGAAATGTCTCTGAAGGAGACAGGAAAAACTGTTTACATAAACGGCCAGCTGGACTGGCCTGTTGAGTCTATCCTTGAAGACAAAACAAGAGAAATAAGAACAGCCTTTTACCCTGACTCCTGCCTTAGACACAAAGCCTGCTTGCTCTGCAGAAATAAAACCAGCAGAAGGGTCAAAGTCATGCAAGTAACAGATCATCATTGGAATGACAAAAATATACTGTTTGATCAATTCTGAATTAACACACATTAAAAAGAAAGTTCAATCTGATTAATTGGTGTCCATTAATTCAAAATAATTCTAACAAAATTACTGTTGAGTCGTCTTCTTGAGATGTTCAAGAAAGTGTAACACAGGGTTTCAGAGAGATGCGGAGAGGTGTATCTCATACGGACATGAGAGTGCTGTATCCCTACATGGTACACCCTGCAGATGTTGGATGTTGTCTATCATGGAGCACCCTGCAGATGTTGGATGTTGTCTATCATGGAGCACCCTGCAGATGTTGGATGCTGTCTATCATGGTCTATCATGGGCGGCAGTGGTGTAGTGGTAATGGCAGTCGACCCCTGATCGGAAGGTTGGAGGTTCGAATCCCGCGTCCGCCCACCATGTGTTGTTGTGTCCCTGGGCAAGACACTTAACCCAGAGTTGCTCCCAGTAGGTCTGGATGGCGCCTTGCAAGGCAGGCTACCACTACCGGTGTATGAATGTCTGAATGAATGGGTGGATGGCTGGTATTGTAAAGCGCTTTGGGGCTCCTCACAGGGGGCTAGAAAGCGCTATATAAATAAGCTCCATTTACCATTTACCATGGTGCACCCTGCAGATGTTGGATGTTGTCTATCATGGATGATAGATAAAAAAATGGTGATAAATGTGTATTCAACAATTATAGACCTATATCCTTGTTACCACAGTTTTCAAAAATTCTTGAAAAACTATTTGTAAACAGACTAGACCAATTTATAGATAAACAAAATATTCTAAGCAACAGTCAGTATGGGTTTAGATCAAAAAACTCTACATCAATGGCTCTCATGGAATTAATGGAACAAATAACTACTGCTGTCGATCAAAAACAACATTGTATCAGTATCTTTGTTGATTTAAAAAAAGCATTCGATACTATTGATCACACCATTCTCCTTGAAAAACTGAACAAATATGGTATTAGAGGACCAGCATTACAGTGGGTATCTAGCTACTTAAAAAATAGGAAACAATTTGTACAAATAAATGATGTAAGATCTGACCTCTGTAATATCACATGTGGAGTTCCCCAAGGCTCTGTACTTGGACCAAAGCTTTTTATTTTATATGTGAATGACTTGGTAAATGTGTCAGGACTCCTTAAATGTGTACTTTTCGCTGATGATACCACTTTTTTCTGTTCAGGTGAAGATATAGAACAAATGTTAGAATTGATAAAGACAGAATTTGTCAAGATACAAACTTGGTTTAAAATAAATAAATTATCATTAAATCTAGAAAAAACTAATTACATGATATTCGGTAATAAAAAGAAAACTGTTGATGTTCCACTCAAAATTGAGGATGTTGAGATTTGTAGAGTGAATGAGGTGAAGTTTTTGGGTGTTATCATTGATGACAAACTGACATGGAAACAACACATAAATTCTGTAAGAATAAAAATAGCTAAATCGATAGCAGTACTGTACAAAGTCAGAGACCTATTGAATGATAAAGCTCTGTATTTGTTGTATAACACAATCATTGTTCCACACTTAATCTATTGTATTGATGTTTGGGGGAAAGCGTGTAAAACAATCACAAAGCCTATTTTTGTATTACAGAAAAGAACTGTAAGAATTATCACTAGAAAACATTACTGTCATCCATCAAGTACATTATTTTATCAACTAAAATTATTGAAGTTTGAATTTAACAACTGCTCCATTCCTCCTTCTATTTCGACCATCAAACAACTGGGACTTCTGCGTAGACCTCGTTACATCCATAGAAGCTCTCGAAAGAAATTAGTTTACTTTAGGCAAACTGGCTCTGACTCGATTGCTACTGTCTGGTCTGAGAGACGTGTCGCACCTCGACGACGTCATCAGAACGCTGCGTCTGTGGTCCTTTGTAGTCCACAGCACACGAAGTGGCAAGGAAAACGTGGAGTGGACTTCAGTCTGCTTAAACCTCTTCAAAAACAATCTGCTCCAACTAGTATTAAAATAGAACTTTTTAATGTTCAATCACTTTCAAACAAATCATGTCTAATTCATGATCACATTTTGGAGAAGAATTTGGACCTCATGTGCCTCACAGAAACTTGGCATAGACCGGATGTGTACAGTTCTTTAAATGAAGCTTGTCCATCTGGATACAGCTATCTGCAGAGAGCCCGCAGCACTGGCCGCGGTGGTGGTCTGGCTGTAATCTACCGCAGTAGTTTAAGGCTGTCGCATCTGGTTTCTCAGGATTTTTCTTCTTTTGAATGTCTGGCTTTCAGCTTCAAAGCCCCACTCCTGATGAATGTTATATTAATTTATAGACCTCCCAAACCGCATGTTTCATTTAACTCAGAGATACATGACCTCTTCACTTTTTTCTGCACCTCCCCTGTGAAGACTATTTTTCTTGGCGACTTGAATATCCACGTGGACAATTCCTCTTCACCTCTGGCAACAGATTTTAAGTCTCTTTTGGACTCTCTTAATCTCACTCAACATGTTGACGCCCCTACGCACAGCAGGGGGCATACTCTGGATTTGGTGATTACTGACACTGTACTCATCAATAACTTATCTGTATATGACCTGGGTGTCTCAGACCACAGGGTCATCTCCCTGGAAGTGCCTTCATCTTCGCCTGCTTCAAACCCAAAACGACCCATCCAGTTCCGTGACCTTAAAAACATTTCCCTTGATGTTCTGTCTGCTGATCTTCACACCCTGACCGCTGTCAATCATCCTTCTGCAGATGACTCTGTGGATTACTACAACCAATCTCTTCGGGAGCTCCTGGACCTACACGCCCCCTTGAAGACAAGACTGGTGTCTTTCTCGCGTTCAGCCCCTTGGTACACTGATGAGCTGCGCAAGATGAAGGCAACTGGCCGTGCTATTGAGAGACGTGTAAAATCATCTGGTCTCTCTGTGCATAAGCAGGCATATAAAGAACATCAGAAAGCGTACGCCTATTCTCTTAAAGAAGCACGCTCCAAATATTATTCTAACATCATCAACACCTGCCCTGGAAACTCTAAACAGCTCTTCTCCACAATAACTCGTCTGCTTAATCCCATTAAACAAACTCTTGAGGACTCTGTTCAAAAATGCGAGCTGTTTCTTTCATCTTTTAAAACCAAAATTGACACTATCAGATCTCAGCTCCACAACCTCCCTGTTCTCAGTGTGCCATCTACCCGTCTGCATTCTGGGACCCTTAACAGCTTTGACGAAGTTGTTCAGAGTGAGGTGGAGGCCATCATCAAGAAAATGAAGCCTTCATCCTGCGCCCTGGATCCTTTCCCCTCGTCTCTCATAAAATCCAATCACTCTGCAATAGGCCCACTTATCACTCAAATAATAAATCAGTCTCTTCAATCTGGTCATGTTCCACTGCCTCTAAAAACTGCCATCATTAGGCCTCTTCTGAAAAAATCTAATTTGGATCCCGACATTTTTTCTAATTACCGCCCAATTTCACACCTCCCTTTTCTGTCTAAAGTGCTGGAAAAAGCAGTTGCTGCTCAGCTGCAGGATCACTTACAACAACACTCCCTGTATGAGAAGTTCCAGTCTGGATTCAGGGCAGCTCACAGTACTGAGACTGCACTGCTGAGAGTTACCAATGATGTCCTCTTGGCTGCTGACAGTGGCTCTCCCTCCATCCTTGTCCTCCTTGACCTCACTGCAGCTTTCGACACTGTGGACCATAGTATCCTCCTCCACCGTCTTCATGTGGAGGTCGGTCTCTGCGACACCGTCCTGGACTGGTTCAAATCTTTCCTCTCCAATAGGCTGGAATGTGTTAGTCTTGGCAACGCCACGTCCCAGACAGTCTGTGTCTCCTGTGGTGTCCCTCAGGGGTCGGTTTTGGGGCCCCTGTTGTTTTCCCTTTACATGCTGCCTTTAGGTCAAATTATTAATCAGTTCAACATTTCTTTTCACTGTTATGCTGACGATACACAGCTTTACATCAGGACTGGAGCATCCTCATCTTCCACCTTGTCATCTCCATCTTCACTCACTGCCCTCTCTGCCTGCCTGGAGGCAATTAGGGCATGGATGAATCAGAACTTTCTTCAATTAAACTGCTCCAAGACTGAGGCCATACTGATTGGCACCCCTCACCAGGTACAAACATCTCCTATAACAACACTTTCCTTTTCTGGACAAGACATCCCCCTCTCCACCTCTGTTACTAATCTTGGAATAAAAATGGACTCCAATCTTACATTTGAAAATCACATTAAGCTTCTGTTTAAAACTTGCTTCTTCCATCTTCGAAACATCTCTAGACTTCGCCCATCCCTAACTTTTTCCGATGCTGAGAAGCTCGTCCATGCTTTTGTCTCCTCCAGGCTCGACTACTGCAACTCCCTGTTTATTGGAATCCCTGGCAAAAACCTTCAGAAACTTCAATATATTCAAAACAGTGCTGCAAGGATCTTGTTGCGAGTTCGTAAATTTGAACATATTACGCCCATTCTTCATAACCTTCATTGGCTTCCTGTCGCCTACAGAATTCAGTACAAAACTGCTCTCATTACACATCAATGCTTACATGGAGCTTCACCAGATTATCTGAAGGATATTCTTATTCCATACTCATCCACCCGGTCGCTGCGGTCACAGAACAGTAATCTCCTTCACATTCCGAGAACCAAATTAAGGACCATGGGAGACCGGGCTTTCAGTGTGGCTGCCCCCCGCCTGTGGAACTCTCTTCCTGACTGTCTGAGAGCCCCACAGTCTGTGGTTGACTTTAAGAGCGGCTTGAAGACCTTTCTTTTCAACCGAGCATACTCTACCTCCTCATGATTCTACTTTTGATCTTAGTTGATAACTGTTATTGATTTTACTTGTTTTATTACTTGTTTTATTGTGTGAATGCCACATAGGCATTCACACTATAGTGATTGTGTTTCTCTTTATTGTGTGAATGCCAACAAGGCATTCACACTATAGAGATTGTCTTCCGGTTACTATCCTGATTCCGTACGTTTTTCGGCACGCTACTCCTCCTACAGTTTTTGTGCTATTGCAACAATTCATATATCAAAATGTTCAGCTCATTCAGGACATGATGGCTATGACTTTTGGTATTGGTGCAACTTTAGCTTTTTGAATTATTTAGCCTTTTCGGCCATTTTCTTCCCCATTGAAAATGAATGGAGCTAATTTTTCATCCTTGATATCTTTGGAACTCTTTAGAATATTTCACTACTCCTTTCACATTTTGGACCAGCTTAGCTTCCTTCAGCTACCTTGTACATTTTTTAAAAAATATTTCAGCTACTTTCAGCTAATTTCAGCTGTTTTTTCAACTGCTTTGCACTCTTTTCAGCTTTATGCAGCTTACTTCAACATTTTTGTACTTCTACTGACTTATTTCTGCTAATTTCAGATCATTATGCTCCTTTCAGATAATTTTTGAAAGATTAAGATATTTTAGCTATTTTAGCTACTATTTAGCTGTTTTATGATAATTTCAGCTTTTTCAGCTATTTCAACAATTTTTTTTAATCAATCCAACTTTTTTCAGCCTAATTCAGCAAAACCATGCTCTACCAACTTCCTTCTGGTAATTTAAGATTGTTTCTGCTTGTTTTAGCTGTTGTTCAGCTGTTTTTGGCCAATTTCAGCTTTATTCATATATTTTCAACTTTATTTTGCTTATTTCTACTTATTTCAGATTTTTTTCAATTTCAGATTGTTTCAGATACTTCATATTCTTCTGCTTTGTGTTTATTTCTGCTAGTTTCAGCTTCTTCTGCTATTTTAGCTACTATTAAGCTGTTTTTATGCTAATTTAGGCTTGTTTCAACACATTCCACATTATTTGAACTCATTTCAACTTTTTCCAGCCAAATTCTGCAAAAATGTACTCTCTCTACTAAGTTCTAAGACATTTAAGCTTCTTTCTGCTATTTCAGATAATATTCAGCTGTTTTTGCTATCTTAAGCTTTTTTCAGATAATTTCAACTTTATTTTGCTTATTTCTGCTTAGTTCAGATTTTTTCAGATTTCAGATAGTTTCAGATATTTTAGATTATTCAGATTATGCTGCTTTGTGCTTATTTCTGCTAGTTTCAGCTTCTTCTGCTATTTTAGCTACTATTAAGCTGTTTTTATGCTAATTTAGGCTTGTTTCAACAAATTCCACATTATTTGAACTCATTTCAACTTTTTCCATCCTAATTCTGCAAAACTACACTCTCTCTACTAATTTCTAACACAGTTAAGCTTATTTCTGCTATTTCAGATAATATTCAGCTGTTTTTGCTATCTTTAGCTTTTTTCAGATAATTTCAACTTTATTTTGCTTATTTCTGCTTAGTTCAGATTTTTTCAGATTTCAGATTGTTTCAGATATTTCAGATTATTCACAATTATGCTATTTCTAATTACTTCAGATAATTTAAGCTTATTTCTGCTATTTTAGATAGTATTCAGCTGTTTATGATATCTTAAGCTTTTTTTAGATAATTTCAACTTTTTTTGCTTATTTCAGATTATTTCAGATTTCAGATTGTTTAAGATGTTTCAGATTATTCCCAATTAAGCTCTTACTAATTCCTGCTGCTAATTTAAGCTTATTTCTGCTATTTTAGATAATATTCAGCTGTTTTTGACCAATTTCAGCTGATGGCTGCCAACGCTACTTTCAAATGGTTATAACTCGACCATCTTTATACATAGAGAGCTGAAATTTGGTGAGGTTGTAGCTGAGGACATTATCTATCATGTATAGAATCCAAAAAAAAATCCAAGATGGCCGACAATGCAAAAAAGTAAAAATACTATAAAATGGTCAATTTTAGTGATATTGAGCTGAAACTTGGTGTAGTGATAGCTGAGAATGTTTCCTATCAAATGCTATATCAAAATCAAAAATCCAAGATGGCCGCCAACGCTACTTTCAAATGGCTTTAACTCAGCCATCATTATACATAGAGAGTCGAAATTTGGTGAGGTAGTAGCTGAGGACATTATCTATCATGTACGGAATCCAAATCAAAAATCCAAGATGGCCGACAAAGTAAAACATTAAAAAACTGTAAAAATTCAAGATGGCCGCCAACGCTACATTCAAATGGCTTTAACTCAGCCATCTTTATTCATAGAGAGCTGAAATTTGGTGAGGTTGTAGCTAAGGGAATCCTCTATCATGTACGGAATCCAAATCAAAAATCCAAGATGGCAGACAAAGCAAAACATTAAAAATACTGTAAAATCCAAGATGGCCACCAACGCTACTTTCAAATGGCTTTAACTTAGCCATTATTATACATAGAGAGCCGAAATTTGGTGAGGTTGTAGCTGAGGGAATCCTCTATCATGTACGGAATCCAAATCAAAAATCCAAGATGGCCGACAAAGCAAAACATTAAAAATACTGTAAAATCCAAGATGGCCAACAACGCTACTTTCAAATGGCTTTAAATCAGCCATATTTATTCATAGAGAGCCGAAATTTGGTGAGGTTGTAGCTATGGACATTCTTTATCATGCATTAGGTGAAGCGGCCATTTTGATTGAATATGCAAATTAGGTGAAGTGGCCATTTTGGTTCAATATACAAGGCAGTTAATTGCCTTGCGAAGTAAGTCAATGCATGTATTGTTACCATTTTGGTTCTACAATTTAAGTAGACAAGTTAGCCATTTTGATTTAATAAGCACATTAGGTAAAGCGGCCATTTTGATTGAACATGCAAGTTGGGTGAAGCGGCCATTTTGGCATTCACACATGCATTTTCTCAGGAAATGCAATCTAGTTGTGTGAATGCCACATAGGCATTCACACTATAGTGATTGTGTTTATATTTATTATTGTGTGAATGCCACATAGGCATTCACACTATAGTGATTGTGTTTATATTTATTATTGTGTGAATGCCACATAGGCATTCACACTATAGTGATTGTGTTTATATTTATTATTATTATTATTTCCAGTTACTATCCTGATTCCGTACGTTTTTTGGCACGCTACTCCTCCTACAGTTTTTGTGCTATTTCAACAATTCATATATCAAAATGTTCAGCTCATTTAGGACACTCCGGCTATGACTTTTGGTATTGGTGCAACTTTAGCTTTTTGAATTATTTAGCCTTTTCGGCCATTTTCTTCCCCATTGAAAATGAATGGAGCTAATTTTTCATCCTTGATATCTTTGGAACTCTTTAGAATATTTCACTACTCCTTTCACATTTTGGACCAGCTTAGCTTCCTTCAGCTACCTTGTACATTTTTTTAAAAATATTTCAGCTACTTTCAGCTAATTTCAGCTGTTTTTTCAACTGCTTTGCACTCTTTTCAGCTTTATGCAGCTTACTTCAACATTTTTGTACTTCTACTGACTTATTTCTGCTAATTTCAGATCATTATGCTCCTTTCAGATAATTTTTGAAAGATTAAGATATTTTAGCTATTTTAGCTACTATTTAGCTGTTTTATGATAATTTCAGCTTTTTCAGCTATTTCAACAATTTTTTTTAATCAATCCAACTTTTTTCAGCCTAATTCAGCAAAACCATGCTCTACCAACTTCCTTCTGGTAATTTAAGATTGTTTCTGCTTGTTTTAGCTGTTGTTCAGCTGTTTTTGGCCAATTTCAGCTTTATTCAGATATTTTCAACTTTATTTTGCTTATTTCTACTTATTTCAGATTTTTTTCAATTTCAGATTGTTTCAGATACTTCATATTATGCTGCTTTGTGCTTATTTCTGCTAGTTTCAGCTTCTTCTGCTATTTTAGCTACTATTAAGCTGTTTTTATGCTAATTTAGGCTTGTTTCAACACATTCCACATTATTTGAACTCATTTCAACTTTTTCCAGCCAAATTCTGCAAAAATGTACTCTCTCTACTAATTTCTAAGACATTTAAGCTTCTTTCTGCTATTTCAGATAATATTCAGCTGTTTTTGCTATCTTAAGCTTTTTTCAGATAATTTCAACTTTTTTTGCTTATTTCAGATTATTTCAGATTTCAGATTGTTTAAGATGTTTCAGATTATTCCCAATTAGGCTCTTACTAATTCCTTCTTCTGATTTAAGCTTATTTCTGATATATTAGATAATATTTAGCTGTTTTTGTTCATTTTCAGCTGATGGCCGCCAACGCTACATTCAAATGGCTTTAACTCAGCCATCTTTATACATAGAGAGCTGAAATTTGGTGAGGTTGTAGCTGAGGACATTATCTATCATGTATGGAATCCAAAAAAAAAATCCAAGATGGCCGACAATGCAAAAAAGTAAAAATACCATAAAATTGTCAATTTTAGTGATATTGAGCTGAAACTTGGTGTAGTGATAGCTGAGAATGTTTCCTATCAAATGCCATATCAAAATCAAAAATCCAAGATGGCCGCCAACGCTACTTTCAAATGGCTTTAACTCAGCCATCATTATACATAGAGAGCCGAAATTTGGTGAGGTTGTAGCTGAGGACATTATCTATCATGTACGGAATCCAAATCAAAAATCCAAGATGGCCGACAAAGTAAAACATTAAAAAACTGTAAAAATCCAACATGGCCGCCAACGCTACATTCAAATGGCTTTAACTCAGCCATCTTTATTCATAGAGAGCTGAAATTTGGTGAGGTTGTAGCTGAGGGAATCCTCTATCATGTACGGAATCCAAATCAAAAATCCAAGATGGCAGACAAAGCAAAACATTAAAAATACTGTAAAATCCAAGATGGCCGCCAACGCTACTTTCAAATGCTTTAACTCAGCCATCATTATACATAGAGAGCCGAAATTTGGTGAGGTTGTAGCTGAGGGAATCCTCTATCATGTACGGAATCCAAATCAAAAATCCAAGATGGCCGACAAAGCAAAACATTAAAAATACTGTAAAATCCAAGATGGCCACCAACGCTACTTTCAAATGGCTTTAAATCAGCTATCATTATACATAGAGAGCGGAAATTTGGTGAGGTTGTAGCTGAGGGAATCCTCTATCATGTACGGAATCCAAATCAAAAATCCAAGATGGCCGACAAAGCAAAACATTAAAAATACTGTAAAATCCAAGATGGCTACCAACGCTACTTTCAAATGGCTTTAAATCAGCCATATTTATTTATAGAGAGCCGAAATTTGGTGAAGTTGTAGCTATGGACATTCTTTATCATGCATTAGGTGAAGCGGCCATTTTGATTGAACATGCAAATTAGCTGAAGTGGCCATTTTGGTTCAATATACAAGGCAGTTAATTGCCTTGCGAAGTAATTCAATGCATGTATTGTTACCATTTTGGTTCTACAATATAAGTATACAAGGTAGCCATTTTGATTTAATAAGCACATTAGGTAAAGCGGCCATTTTGATTAAACATTCAAGTCAAAACGGCCATTTTGGCATTCACACATGCATTTTCTCAGGAAATGCAATCTAGTTATTATTATTATTATCTACAGTTTATAGATGTTACTATCTTCACTCCGTACGTTTTTTGGCATGTAACTACTCGCACAGTTTTGGTGCGATTTCAACAATTCATATATCAAAATGTTCAGCTCATTTAGGACAATCCGGCTATGACTTTTGGTAATGCTGCAACTTTAGCTTTTTGAGATATTCAGCCTTTTCGGCCATCTTTTTCCCATTGAAAATGAATGGAGCTAAAATGAAATGGCCGTTTGGGGGCTTTATTATATCCTAAATCTCACCAAATTTGGCAGACTCATCACTCAGACATGCAGGAGTAACAAATGATCAAAACCTCATGTTTTCATATATGATGAAGGGGCGTGGCCTGGCCTCAAAGTTAGGTATCTCGCCATGAAAAACGAAACACTAATAGCACCTACACGAAAACTGTCTAATACATCAAACCTTCAGTGATTGACCCACAACCAGTCCCCTGCAATACTGAATGGTCAAATCATGACATTAATTAAGCCACGCCCCCTCACAACAGGAAGTGTACAGTTGTACATTGAACGTCCCGATCGGACACCTGTTACCTAATCAGCGTGACGGTCTGTCCAGTGACCGAAGACATGTTGCTGTAACAAGCTTTCCAACACTGACCGTTTTGGGTGGAGCATGTGGGCGTGGCGATGTGGCGAATCAGCCGTCACGCCGTCACAAACGAAACACTAATAGCACCTACACGAAAACAGTCTAATACATCAAACCTTCAGGGATTGACCCACATCCGGTCCCCTGCAATACTGAATGGTCAAATCATGACAATAATTAAGCCACGCCCCCTCACAACAGGAAGTGTACAGTTGTACATTGAACATCCCGATCGGACACCTGTTACCTAATCAGCGTGACGGTCTGTCCAGTGACCGAAGACATGTTGCTGTAACAAGCTTTCCACGACTGGTTGTTTTGGGTGGAGCATGTGGGCGTGGCGATGTGGCGAATCAGACGCAACGCCGTCACAATACGTTTGGCCTTTTGGGGGCTTTGTCATATCCCAAAACTCACAAAAATTGGCAGACTCATCAGGACTGGTGAACGATTACATATTTTGGGGGCGTGGCCAAAATTGCAACAGAAAGGGCTCAAGAGCGCCACCTAGAAAATTTCAAACTACCCTCCACATTGGCCTTAGTTTCACGTAGGATCATGAAATTTGGTACACTTGTCCAATTCACCAAGACGCACAGAAAACCCTCTGGCGTCAACGTTGTACGATAAATGGGAAGGCGGCCATTTTGGAATGTGGACCAAATTGGGTGCACGCATTGGGTGCCGAACGGGCACGGGAAAGGCACGAGAGTGTTTCGGGGTGGACCAGCTCGACTTCCCGCGGTCGCCGCGAGAAGGGCGGAGCGGCGCTAAGGCATTCACACGTGCATTTTCGTAGGAAATGCGGTTTTTCTAGTTATTATTATTATTCTTATATGTTACTATCTTCCGTCCGTACGTTTTTTGGCGTCCTACTCCTCCTACAGTTTTCGTGCCATTTCAACATATCATATATCAAAATGTTCAGCTCGTTCAGGACAATTCAGCTATGACTTTTGGTACTGCTGCAACTTTCGCTTTTTGAAATATTAAGCCTTTTCGGCCATTTTTTTCCCATTGAAAATGAATGGAGCTAAAATGAAATGGCCTTTTGGGGGCTTTATCATATCCTAAATCTCCCCAAATTTGGCAGACTCATCAATCAGACATGGGGCAGTAATAAATGATCAACACCTCGCGTTTTCATATATGCTGAAGGGGCGTGGCCTGGCCTCAAAGTTAGGCATCTCGCCATGAAAAACGAAACACTAATAGCACCTACACAAAAACTGTCTAATACATCAAACCTTCAGTGATTGACCCACAACCAGTCCCCTGCAATACTGAATGGTCAAATCATGACATTAATTAAGCCACGCCCCCTCACAACAGGAAGTGTACAGTTGTACATTGAACGTCCCGATCGGACACCTGTTACCTAATCAGCGTGACGGTGTGTCCAGTGACCGAAGACATGTTGGTGTAACAAGCTTTCCAACACTGACCGTTTTGGGTGGAGCATGTGGGCGTGGTTATGTGGCGAATCAGACGTAACGCCGTCACAATACGTTTGGCCTTTTGGGAGCTTTATCATATCCCAAAACTCACCAAATTTGGCAGACTCGTCAGGACTGGTGAAAAATTACATATTTTGGGGGCGTGGCCAAAATTTCAAAAGAAACGGCTCAAGAGCGCCACCTAGAATATTTCAAACTACCCTCCGTATTGGCCTTAGTTTCACGTAGGATCATGAAATTTGGTACACTTGTCCAATTCACCAAGACGCACAGAAAACCCTCTGGCGTCAACGTTGTACGATAAATGGGAAGGCGGCCATTTTGGAATGTGGACCAAATTGAGTGCACGCACTGGGTGCCGAACGGGTACGGGAAAGGCACGAGAGCGTTTCGGGGTGGACCAGCTGGACTTCCCGCGGTCGACGCGAGAAGGGCGGAGCGGCGCTAAGGCATTCACACGTGCATTTTCGTAGGAAATGCGGTTTTTCTAGTTGTGTGAATGCCACATAGGCATTCACACTATAGTGATTGTGTTTATATTTATTATTATTATTATAGTTACTATCCTGATTCCGTACGTTTTTTGGCACGCTACTCCTCCTACAGTTTTTGTGCTATTTCAACAATTCATATATCAAAATGTTCAGCTCATTTAGGACATGGGTGCTATGACTTTTGGTATTGGTGCAACTTTAGCTTTTTGAAATATTCAGCCTTTTCGGCCATTTTTTTCCCATTGAAAATGAATGGAGCTCATTTTACATCCTTGATATCTTTGGAACTCTTTACAATATTTCACTACTCCTTTCACATTTTGGACTAGCTCAGCTTCCTTCAGCTTCCTTGTACAAAATTTTAAAAAAAATTCAGCTACTTTCAGCTAATTTCAGCTGTTTTTTCAACTGCTTTGCACTCTTTTCAGCTTTATGCAGCTAACTTCAACATTTTTATACTTCTACTGACTTATTTCTGCTAAATTCAGATCATTATGCTCCTTTCAGATAATTTTTGAAAGATTTAGACATTTTGGCTATTTTAGCTACTATTTAGCTGTTTTATGCAAATTTCAGCTTTTTCAGCTATTTCAACAATGTTTTTAATCAATCCAACTTTTTTCAGCCTAATTCAGCAAAACCATGCTCTACCAACTTCCTTCTGGTAATTTAAGATAATTTCTGCTTGTTTTAGCTGTTGTTCAGCTGTTTTTGGCCAATTTCAGCTTTTTTCAGATAATTTCAACTTTATTTTGCTTATTTCTACTTATTTCAGATTTTTTTCAATTTCAGATTGTTTCAGATACTTCATATTATGCTGCTTTGTGCTTATTTCTGCTAGTTTCAGCTTCTTCTACTATTTTAGCTACTATTAAGCTGTTTTTATGCTAATTTAGGCTTGTTTCAACAAATTTTACATCATTTGAACTCATTTCAACTTTTTCCAGCCTAATTCTACAAAACTGTACTCTCTCTACTAATTTCTAAGACATTTAAGCTTCTTTCTGCTATTTCAGATAATATTCAGCTGTTTTTGCTATCTTAAGCTTTTTTTCAGATAATTTCAACTTTATTTTGCTTATTTCTGCTTAGTTCAGATTTTTTCAGATTTCAGATTGTTTCAGATATTTTAGATTATTCAGATTATGCTGCTTTGTGCTTATTTCTGCTAGTTTCAGCTTCTTCTGCTATTTTAGCTACTATTAAGCTGTTTTTATGCTAATTTAGGCTTGTTTCAACAAATTCCACATTATTTGAACTCATTTCAACTTTTTCCAGCCTAATTCTGCAAAACTGTACTCTCTCTACTAATTTCTAAGACTTTTAAGCTTCTTTCTGCTATTTCGGATAATATTCAGCTTTTTTTGCTATCTTAAGCTTTTTTCAGATAATTTCAATTTTATTTTGCTTATTTCTGCTTAGTTCAGATTTTTTCAGATTTCAGATTGTTTCAGATATTTCAGATTATTCACAATTATGCTATTTCTAATTACTTCAGATAATTTAAGCTTATTTCTGCTATTTTAGATAATATTCAGCTGTTTATGCTATCTTTAGCTTTTTTCAGATAATTTCCACTTTTTTTGCTTATTTCAGATTATTTCAGATTTCAGATTGTTTAAGATGTTTCAGATTATTCCCAATTAAGCTCTTACTAATTCCTGCTGCTAATTTAAGCTTATTTCTGCTATTTTAGATGATATTCAGCTGTTTTTGACCAATTTCAGCTGATGGCCGCCAACGCTACATTCAAATGGCTTTAACTCAGCCATCTTTATACATAGAGAGCCGAAATTTGGTGAGGTTGTAGCTGAGGACATTGTCTATCATGTACGGAATCCAAATAAAAAATCCAAGATGGCCGACAATGCAAAAATGTAAAAATACCATAAAATGGTCAATTTTAGTGATATTGAGCTGAAACTTGGTGTAGTGATAGCTGAGAATGTTTCCTATCAAATGCTATATCAAAATCAAAAATCCAAGATGGCCGCCAACGCTACTTTCAAATGGCTTTAACTCAGCCATCATTATACACAGAGAGCCGAAATTTGGTGAGGTTGTAGCTGAGGACATTATCTATCATGTACGGAATCCAAATCAAAAATCCAAGATGGCCGACAAAGTAAAACATTAAAAAACTGTAAAAATCCAAGATGGCCGCCAACGCTACATTCAAATGGCTTTAACTCAGCCATCTTTATTCATAGAGAGCTGAAATTTGGTGAGGTTGTAGCTGAGGGAATCCTCTATCATGTACGGAATCCAAATCAAAAATCCAAGATGGCCGACAAAGCAAAACATTAAAAATACTGTAAAATCCAAGATGGCCACCAACGCTACTTTCAAATGGCTTTAACTCAGCCATCATTATACATAGAGAGCCGAAATTTGGTGAGGTTGTAGCTGAGGGAATCCTCTATCATGTACGGAATCCAAATCAAAAATCCAAGATGGCCGACAAAGTAAAACATTAAAAAACTGTAAAAATCCAAGATGGCCGCCAACGCTACATTCAAATGGCTTTAACTCAGCCATCTTTATTCATAGAGAGCTGAAATTTGGTGAGGTTGTAGCTGAGGGAATCCTCTATCATGTACGGAATCCAAATCAAAAATCCAAGATGGCCGACAAAGCAAAACATTAAAAATACTGTAAAATCCAAGATGGCCACCAACGCTACTTTCAAATGGCTTTAAATCAGCCATATTTATTCATAGAGAGCCGAAATTTGGTGAGGTTGTAGCTATGGACATTCTTTATCATGCATTAGGTGAAACGGCCATTTTGATTGAATATGCAAATTAGGTGAAGTGGCCATTTTGGTTCAATATACAAGGCAGTTAATTGCCTTGCGAAGTAAGTCAATGCATGTATTGTTACCATTTTGGTTCTACAATTTAAGTAGACAAGTTAGCCATTTTGATTTAATAAGCACATTAGGTAAAGCGGCCATTTTGATTGAACATGCAAGTTGGGTGAAGCGGCCATTTTGGCATTCACACATGCATTTTCTCAGGAAATGCAATCTAGTTGTGTGAATGCCACATAGGCATTCACACTATAGTGATTGTGTTTATATTTATTGTGTGAATGCCACATAGGCATTCACACTATAGTGATTGTGTTTATATTTATTATTGTGTGAATGCCAACAAGGCATTCACACTATAGAGATTGTCTTCCGGTTACTATCCTGATTCCGTACGTTTTTCGGCACGCTACTCCTCCTACAGTTTTTGTGCTATTGCAACAATTCATATATCAAAATGTTCAGCTCATTCAGGACATGATGGCTATGACTTTTGGTATTGGTGCAACTTTAGCTTTTTGAATTATTTAGCCTTTTCGGCCATTTTCTTCCCCATTGAAAATGAATGGAGCTAATTTTTCATCCTTGATATCTTTGGAACTCTTTAGAATATTTCACTACTCCTTTCACATTTTGGACCAGCTTAGCTTCCTTCAGCTACCTTGTACATTTTTTAAAAAATATTTCAGCTACTTTCAGCTAATTTCAGCTGTTTTTTCAACTGCTTTGCACTCTTTTCAGCTTTATGCAGCTTACTTCAACATTTTTGTACTTCTACTGACTTATTTCTGCTAATTTCAGATCATTATGCTCCTTTCAGATAATTTTTGAAAGATTAAGATATTTTAGCTATTTTAGCTACTATTTAGCTGTTTTATGATAATTTCAGCTTTTTCAGCTATTTCAACAATTTTTTTTAATCAATCCAACTTTTTTCAGCCTAATTCAGCAAAACCATGCTCTACCAACTTCCTTCTGGTAATTTAAGATTGTTTCTGCTTGTTTTAGCTGTTGTTCAGCTGTTTTTGGCCAATTTCAGCTTTATTCATATATTTTCAACTTTATTTTGCTTATTTCTACTTATTTCAGATTTTTTTCAATTTCAGATTGTTTCAGATACTTCATATTCTTCTGCTTTGTGTTTATTTCTGCTAGTTTCAGCTTCTTCTGCTATTTTAGCTACTATTAAGCTGTTTTTATGCTAATTTAGGCTTGTTTCAACACATTCCACATTATTTGAACTCATTTCAACTTTTTCCAGCCAAATTCTG
Source organism: Garcialebias charrua (assembly GCA_038048925.1). Classification (NCBI taxonomy): domain Eukaryota; kingdom Metazoa; phylum Chordata; class Actinopteri; order Cyprinodontiformes; family Rivulidae; genus Garcialebias; species Garcialebias charrua. The sequence continues at coordinate 4,439 of JBBPBX010028989.1, read as the reverse complement.
CAAAAATGTACTCTCTCTACTAAGTTCTAAGACATTTAAGCTTCTTTCTGCTATTTCAGATAATATTCAGCTGTTTTTGCTATCTTAAGCTTTTTTCAGATAATTTCAACTTTATTTTGCTTATTTCTGCTTAGTTCAGATTTTTTCAGATTTCAGATAGTTTCAGATATTTTAGATTATTCAGATTATGCTGCTTTGTGCTTATTTCTGCTAGTTTCAGCTTCTTCTGCTATTTTAGCTACTATTAAGCTGTTTTTATGCTAATTTAGGCTTGTTTCAACAAATTCCACATTATTTGAACTCATTTCAACTTTTTCCATCCTAATTCTGCAAAACTACACTCTCTCTACTAATTTCTAACACAGTTAAGCTTATTTCTGCTATTTCAGATAATATTCAGCTGTTTTTGCTATCTTTAGCTTTTTTCAGATAATTTCAACTTTATTTTGCTTATTTCTGCTTAGTTCAGATTTTTTCAGATTTCAGATTGTTTCAGATATTTCAGATTATTCACAATTATGCTATTTCTAATTACTTCAGATAATTTAAGCTTATTTCTGCTATTTTAGATAGTATTCAGCTGTTTATGATATCTTAAGCTTTTTTTAGATAATTTCAACTTTTTTTGCTTATTTCAGATTATTTCAGATTTCAGATTGTTTAAGATGTTTCAGATTATTCCCAATTAAGCTCTTACTAATTCCTGCTGCTAATTTAAGCTTATTTCTGCTATTTTAGATAATATTCAGCTGTTTTTGACCAATTTCAGCTGATGGCTGCCAACGCTACTTTCAAATGGTTATAACTCGACCATCTTTATACATAGAGAGCTGAAATTTGGTGAGGTTGTAGCTGAGGACATTATCTATCATGTATAGAATCCAAAAAAAAATCCAAGATGGCCGACAATGCAAAAAAGTAAAAATACTATAAAATGGTCAATTTTAGTGATATTGAGCTGAAACTTGGTGTAGTGATAGCTGAGAATGTTTCCTATCAAATGCTATATCAAAATCAAAAATCCAAGATGGCCGCCAACGCTACTTTCAAATGGCTTTAACTCAGCCATCATTATACATAGAGAGTCGAAATTTGGTGAGGTAGTAGCTGAGGACATTATCTATCATGTACGGAATCCAAATCAAAAATCCAAGATGGCCGACAAAGTAAAACATTAAAAAACTGTAAAAATTCAAGATGGCCGCCAACGCTACATTCAAATGGCTTTAACTCAGCCATCTTTATTCATAGAGAGCTGAAATTTGGTGAGGTTGTAGCTAAGGGAATCCTCTATCATGTACGGAATCCAAATCAAAAATCCAAGATGGCAGACAAAGCAAAACATTAAAAATACTGTAAAATCCAAGATGGCCACCAACGCTACTTTCAAATGGCTTTAACTTAGCCATTATTATACATAGAGAGCCGAAATTTGGTGAGGTTGTAGCTGAGGGAATCCTCTATCATGTACGGAATCCAAATCAAAAATCCAAGATGGCCGACAAAGCAAAACATTAAAAATACTGTAAAATCCAAGATGGCCACCAACGCTACTTTCAAATGGCTTTAAATCAGCCATATTTATTCATAGAGAGCCGAAATTTGGTGAGGTTGTAGCTATGGACATTCTTTATCATGCATTAGGTGAAGCGGCCATTTTGATTGAATATGCAAATTAGGTGAAGTGGCCATTTTGGTTCAATATACAAGGCAGTTAATTGCCTTGCGAAGTAAGTCAATGCATGTATTGTTACCATTTTGGTTCTACAATTTAAGTAGACAAGTTAGCCATTTTGATTTAATAAGCACATTAGGTAAAGCGGCCATTTTGATTAAACATTCAAGTCATAACGGCCATTTTGGCATTCACACATGCATTTTCTCAGGAAATGCAATCTAGTTATTATTATTATAGTTACTATCCTGATTCCGTACGTTTTTTGGCACGCTACTCCTCCTACAGTTTTTGTGCTATTTCAACAATTCATATATCAAAATGTTCAGCTCATTTAGGACATGGGTGCTATGACTTTTGGTATTGGTGCAACTTTAGCTTTTTGAAATATTCAGCCTTTTCGGCCATTTTTTTCCCATTGAAAATGAATGGAGCTCATTTTACATCCTTGATATCTTTGGAACTCATTACAATATTTCACTACTCCTTTCACATTTTGGACTAGCTCAGCTTCCTTCAGCTTTCTTGTACAAATTTTTTTTAAAAATTCAGCTACTTTCAGCTAATTTCAGCTGTTTCTTCAACTGCTTTGCACTCTTTTCAGCTTTATGCAGCTTACTTCAACATTTTTGTACTTCTACTGACTTATTTCTGCTAACTTCAGATCATTATGCTCCTTTCAGATAATTTTTGAAAGATTGGGATATTTTAGCTATTTTAGCTACTATTTAGCTGTTTTATGATAGTTTCAGCTTTTTCAGCTATTTCAACAATTTTTTTTAATCAATCCAACTTTTTTCAGCCTAATTCAGCAAAACCATGCTCTACCAACTTCCTTCTGGTAATTTAAGATTGTTTCTGCTTGTTTTAGCTGTTGTTCAGCTGTTTTTGGCCAATTTCAGCTTTATTCAGATATTTTCAACTTTATTTTGCTTATTTCTACTTATTTCAGATTTTTTTCAATTTCAGATTGTTTCAGATACTTCATCTTCTGCTGCTTTGTGCTTATTTCTGCTAGTTTCAGCTTCTTCTGCTATTTTAGCTACTATTAAGCTGTTTTTATGCTAATTTAGGCTTGTTTCAACACATTCCACATTATTTGAACTCATTTCAACTTTTTCCAGCCAAATTCTGCAAAAATGTACTCTCTCTACTAATTTCTAAGACATTTAAGCTTCTTTCTGCTATTTCAGATAATATTCAGCTGTTTTTGCTATCTTAAGCTTTTTTTCAGATAATTTCAACTTTATTTTGCTTATTTCTGCTTAGTTCAGATTTTTTCAGATTTCAGATTGTTTCAGATATTTCAGATTATTCACAATTATGCTATTTCTAATTACTTCAGATAATTGATGCTTATTTCTGCTACTTTAGATAATATTCAGCTGTTTATGCTATCTTAAGCTTTTTTCAGATAATTTCCACTTTTTTTGCTTATTTCAGATTATTTCAGATTTCAGATTGTTTAAGATGTTTCAGATTATTCCCAATTAGGCTCTTACTAATTCCTTCTTCTGATTTAAGATTATTTCTGATATATTAGATAATATTTAGCTGTTTTTGTTCAATTTCAGCTGATGGCCGCCAACACAACATTCAAATGGCTTTAACTCAGCCATCTTTATACATAGAGAGCTGAAATTTGGTGAGGTTGTATCTAAGGACATCCTCTATCATGTATTGAATCCAAATCAAAAATCCAAGATGGCCGACAATGCAAAAAACTAAAAATACCATAAAATGGTCAATTTTAGTGATATTGAGCTGAAACTTGGTGTAGTGATAGCTGAGAATGTTTCCTATCAAATGCAATATCAAAATCAAAAATCCAAGATGGCCGCCAACGCTACTTTCAAATGGCTTTAACTCAGCCATCATTATACACAGAGAGCCGAAATTTGGTGAGGTTGTAGCTGAGGACATTATCTATCATGTACGGAATCCAAATCAAAAATCCAAGATGGCCGACAAAGTAAAACATTAAAAAACTGTAAAAATCCAAGATGGCCGCCAACGCTACATTCAAATGGCTTTAACTCAGCCATCTTTATTCATAGAGAGCTGAAATTTGGTGAGGTTGTAGCTGAGGGAATCCTCTATCATGTACGGAATCCAAATCAAAAATCCAAGATGGCAGACAAAGCAAAACATTAAAAATACTGTAAAATCCAAGATGGCCGCCAACGCTAATTTCAAATGCTTTAACTCAGCCATTATTATACATAGAGAGCCGAAATTTGGTGAGGTTGTAGCTAAGGGAATCCCCTATCATGTACGGAATCCAAATCAAAAATCCAAGATGGCCGACAAAGCAAAACATTAAAAATACTGTAAAATCCAAGATGGCCACCAACGCTACTTTCAAATGGCTTTAAATCAGCCATATTTATTCTTAGAGAGCCGAAATTTGGTGAGGTTGTAGCTATGGACATTCTTTATCATGCATTAGGTGAAACGGCCATTTTGATTGAATATGCAAATTAGGTGAAGTGGCCATTTTGGTTCAATATACAAGGCAGTTAATTGCCTTGCGAAGTAAGTCAATGCATGTATTGTTACCATTTTGGTTCTACAATTTAAGTAGACAAGTTAGCCATTTTGATTTAATAAGCACATTAGGTAAAGCGGCCATTTTGATTGAACATGCAAGTTGGGTGAAGCGGCCATTTTGGCATTCACACATGCATTTTCTCAGGAAATGCAATCTAGTTGTGTGAATGCCAACAAGGCATTCACACTATAGAGATTGTGTTTATATTTATTT
>JBBPBX010028988.1:0-36177 GCA_038048925.1 Garcialebias charrua | reverse complement strand
CAGGCCTCCGTTTGTTCAAAAGTTAATTAAGGTACCTTAACTTTGACCTAGCACCACCAAATTCACAGGATCTCTTAAGCACAAGCCTTTCTACCAGATTCTATAGTTATGTGGCTCTGGTCTATTCCTGTGGCCCGTGGCAGCCCCATGAACACAGACCTAAACGCAATGTAAGTCAATGGGCAATGTAAGTCAATGGGCCTACAGCTCCAAGTTTGCGGGTTAATTGTGGGGCAGAGGAAGGGGTCATCAAGACGAGCTCATTCTTAAACTACACCACTCTGTTTATGCAGTCCAGTGCAGCGAGGACTGTCCAGACTTATACATTGGAGAAACGAAACAGCCCATCCACAGAAGAATGTCTCAACATAGGAGAGCCTCCTCCTCTGGACAAAACTCAGCTGTTCACCTCCACCTCACAGACTAGGGACACTCTTTTGAGGACCAAAATGTACATATTCTGGACCGAGAACACAGGTGGTTTGAGAGAGGTGTGAAGGAGGCGATTTATGTAAAAAGAGAGAAACCATCGTTAAACAGAGGAGGAGGTCTAAGATTTCAACTTTCAAAAACTTATGGCGCGGCCCTGGGTCTGGTTCCCAGGCGTCTCACACCTGATGAGAACAGAGGAGCTTTGTTTGTGAATTAGACCAACAAAGACTTTGACAGGTCCCTGCTATCAATGGGTGAAGTGTGACTTGTCATTTCACATACAGTAGGATGTGTGTGTGTGTTCTGTAAGCTCTGTTTTCACACACTGAACTTTGAATGGGTCACAGGTACGTGTTATCCCAAGTATGTGGGGGTGTTAGTTTCCAATTTAAATATGTTGGTGCGTGTCAATGGCTTGTCCTGTTATAACTGCTTCCCCTGACTGTCTGCTAAACTCAATTGATAAAGCTTTTCGGATGAGAAGCGAAACGTCTTGTTTGTTACAAATAAAGTCCAGTTGTTCTGTATTGAACGCCTTTTTTGATTTTATCATGTCCTGGACGACTGAGAATCTTCACCAGCATATGACTAATTAATCTTTGGCACAAGCCATTCTCTTCAAGGCAATGATCCGGTTTCGGACGTAATTTTTTACCCCAGTCCAGTTTCTGTCCTTGAGTGCATTTGGTTCTGCCTTGATGCACTGAAGGCAGTGTATTTTCTGAGGTACCTTGCATGTGTGGATGAAATTCATCATGTGTCTTTCAACTGCACAAACCTCTGTGTCTTCACACTTACATTTAGCATTCCCCCGGTTGCCTGTGATGAACAAATGTAAAGACCATAATATTAAAAAAATTCATCCATCCATCCATCCATTTTCTTCCGCTTATCCGGTGTCGGGTCACGGGGGTAGCAGCCTAAGTAGGGAGGCCTAGACTTCTCTCTCCCCAGCCACTTGGAGCAGCTCCTCTGGGGGAAGCCCAAGGCGTTCCCAGGCCAGCCAAGAAACATAGTCCCTCCAGCGTGTCCTGGGTCTTCCTCTGGGTCTCCTCCCGGTGGGACATGCCCGAAACACCTCACCAGGGAGGCGTCCAGGAGGCATCCTAACCAGATGCCCGAGCCACCTCAACTGGCTCCTCTCGATGTGGAGAAGCAACGGCTCTACTCCGAGTCCCTACCGGATGACTGAGCTTCTCACCCTATCTCTAAGGGAGAGTCTAGACACCCTGCGGAGAAAACTCATTTCAGCCACTTGTATCCGAGATCTCGTTCTTTCAGTCATAACCCAGAGCTCATGACCATAGATGAGGGTGGGAACGTAGATCGATCGGTAAATTGAGAGCTTTGCCTTTTGACTCAGCTCTCTCTTCACCACGACAGACCGGTACAGCACCCGCTTCACTGCGGACGCTGCACCTATCCGCCTATCGATCTCACGCTCCAGTTTTCCCTCATTCGTGAACAAGACCCCGAGATACTTAAACTCCTCCACTTGGGGCAGGACCTCCCCTCCGACCCGGAGAAGGCATGTTACCCTTTTCCGGCTCAAGACCATGGCCTCGGATTTGGAGGAACTGATTCAGTTTATCTAAAACACAGATGGCATACACTACTTCAGAACACTGCAAAAGCTTTGTATAAAAATATTTGATTTATGTTAAGCAAACCCTCACCCTACATTAGATTTAGAATGGGTTTGGAAACAATTTTTAAAGAAATTACTGGAACTGCAGTCAATAGGTAGAAAGAAAGAATTGTTGATGAAGATGATTGTCATCATTGATGCTTCTGTCTGGTATCAGTTTTATTGTAATTTTTCTCTTAAGAATTCAGTTGCAGCTCATATGAGGCAGAGGGGTGACATCATGCTTGCAAAATGTAATATGTTTGCATATTTATACTATTTGTTTTTCCATTATCTGAGGGTGACAGTGGTAAGGAAAAACTCCCTCATGAGGAAGAAACCTTTAGCAGAACCAGGCTCAGGACAAGTAGTATCTACTTTAACCAGTTGGGTTTAGTAATAACAAGGAGGAGGAACAGATACACAATGGCAGATCAAGAATCACATGATATAAATAGTATCAAATGATAACTATTCAATTTTAAGAAATCATTTTAAGAAATCAGGTAATTCTGTCCTCCAGTAGTCTAAGCCTATGGCGGCAGCATATTATAAGCCAACCCTAACTCTAGGATTTATCAAAAATGAAAGTCTAGTCTTAAAACTGGACAATGTTATCAGCCTCACAGACAGAAACTGGAAGTTGGTTCCACAAGAAAGGAGCCTGATAACTGAAAGATATTCCTCCCATTCTGCGTTTGGAAACTCTAGGTAGGAACCACGAGTAAGCCTTCAGTGTGAGAGAGAAGTGCTCTATTAGGAAAATCTGGAACAATAAGATCTCCAATTTAAGATGGAGCTAGGTTGTTGAGGGCTTTAATTTAAATTTCATTTTATTTATTTATTTATTTATTTATTTATTTATTTAAATTAAGACAATACAACATGTCAGCAGTTAGCATCAATGTAAATATGCCAGAGTTAGCACAAAAGCTAATTTTAATCCATTGTCCTAAGGCAAGAACAAGAAACATCCCACAAAACAAAGAGCAGAGAATAATACAAGCATCACCTGCGTAACACACAACATGAAATTAAAATAAGGATATGATGCCATAACAAAATAGACAAGAAATCTACATATGAGTGCACCTCTGGTTAGTTCTCAATCAGTGTTTCAAAGACTTTATAGATTAGAAGTAAATTTTTGAATTCAATTCTGGATTCAACAGGGAGCCATTGTAGAGACGCTAAAACTGGAGAGATATGATCTCTCCTACTAACTCCAGTTAAGACACTGGTAGCAGCATTTTGGATTCACTGAAGACTTTTTAAATAAGCTTTTCACACATACACATATATACACATACATATATACACATATATACACAAATATATAGATATACTATATATCTATATAGTAAAAGAAAGTCTTCTCTCCTTTTCACTTTTTGTGATTGTTGGAGCAAAAATCAACTTCAAAACTTAAATTGATTTTATGCACAGCCCAAGTGGACATCTCATCCTCTGACGTCAGTAATACATTTCTAACCAGTGTCAAATTATAGTTATGATCAAAGCTGCACATATGTGTATATGAAAGAGCAAACAACAAAGCAATGTTAAAAACACCAAAGAATCCTATTCAAAAGGTGCATTATTGTTTGAAAAATAACTATATAAAGAAAAAAGAAAGTAGGCTCAATCATTCAGGTAAATAAATTACATACAAAAAAGGTATTTAAGAAATGAGCATGCATCAGGGTACATACAAAAAAGTTAAACTGTATCATCCGGAGAGTTTCTTTTTTTGAAAGGAAATGTTTTATCCTTCATCCAAAGGACTCCCATCAGTCTGAGGCCTGCCAACAGGGTCTATTGTATTAAGTAGCACCTTGTTGACTTGTTTCAAACCAGTCTGCTGTTGAGCTCAGTGTTGTTATGCACTATGATTAACTGCTTTAGACTGATGGTCCTCCATTTTGCATGTGTAAAGCCATTATGCCTGGGAACTCAACAGCAGACTGGTTTGAAACACATCAACAATGTGCTTGGTATGACATATCCTGTTGGTAGGCCTCAGACTGATTAAGTCCTTCAGATGAAAGATGAAAAATTTTCTTCCAAAAAGGAAACCGTCCAGATGACATGATGTAACTTTTTTGTGAACTATAGAATGAGTTTTTGACAGAAAACAGTAGTTGGTACAAAAGCCCAAGACAAACCAACAACTATTTCTTTACCATGTTTTTGACGAGAACAAGAGGAAATGGAAGATGAAGATGTTGTCTCTGGTGCCTTATTGGTATCCTCATCTGTCATCTCATTCACTTGTGTTTCTGTTGCCTTTGTGGCTGAAGTTTCTGTTGCCTCCGTGGCTGAAGTTTCTGTTGCCTCCGTGGCTGAATAAAAGTACTCCTGCTCATCACTTGAGGAATCCAGATCTTGTGATTCAATTCTTTCTGAAGATAAGTTGCAAGTAATTTGAGAAAAAAGGATCACATGCAATTTTTGTTGAAAAATAAAACCACTAACAGATCAGATTTCTTACATTACTCTTGCACCCATACACAAATGTTATCCCTTAAAGCTGCACAGACATTTCATAGGATTGCAAACAATACATTGACTTCAGTTTTGTAGTCTCCCAGTTTGATAACTGATTAATGTGGTTCTTAAACTTTATTTACCATCAATTGATTATGTTAAGATAATACTGTACATATTGGATCCAAATCAAATATTCACGCTTACCTTATCCGGATTAGTTCAAGGGTGCTTCCAAGTAAAAAAAGTGACTTCCTGTTCTGAGGGGGCAGGACCTCAATGAAGTCACAACATGACAACAAAGGATCGCCGGGCATCCAACAGGGATGAGTCATGCCAAGTTTGGTGCATTTCAGTCTTTCATTGTGAAAGTTATAGCTGTTTGAAATTTATGGAGTGAAACACAAATTTGAGTCCTGGCCACGCCCCTTTAGTATAAATGAAAATGCAAGCTTTTGATCATTTTTACTGTCCAGTGTATTAAGGGCATATTAACCAAGTTTGAAGGCAATCCTTTAAAATCCCTAGGAGAAGTTCGTTCAAATCTGTAAGTAGAAACACCAGAAAATAATAATAATAATAATAATAATAATAATAATAATAATAATAATAATAATAATGCATTTTATTTGGTAGCACCTTTCAAAACATCCAAGGAAACTTCACAGCATTAAAAACACAATAAAACAATATAAAATAACTATATAAAAAAGAAAAATTAAAGTGAGAAGGCTAACTTGAACAGATGAGTTTTGAGTTTTGATTTGAAGGTCAGAAGGCAGTCAATGTTACGGATGTCTGGGGGAAGAGCGTTCCAGAGTTGGGGAGCAGAGTGAGAAAAGGCTCTGTGTCCCATGGTGCTGAGGTGGACAAGAGGCACATTGAGATGGATGGAAGAGGAAGAACGAAGAGAGCGTGAATGGGTGGTAATGTGCAGGAGATTAGACAGGTAAGGAGGGGAGAGGCTATGAATAGCCTTAAAAGTGTACAACAGGATTTTAAATTGAATTCTGAATGTGACTGGAAGCCAGTGAAGTTGCTGTAAAACTGGGGTGGTGTGGTAGAATGGGGGGGTTGGTAACGATGCGGGCAGTTGAATTTTGAACCATTTGAAGCTTAAGGATTAATTTGAAATATGCAGATCGGGTAATACTATTGATTTGAGAATGAAAAGAGAGAGTGCTATCAAGAATGACACCCAGACTCTTGATGTGAGAGGAGGGAGAAACCAAGGAGTTGTCAATGAAGAGGGAAAAACTGTTAACTTTAGATAAGGTGGATTTAGTACAATGAGTAAAAACTCTGATGTATCACTGTTTAATTTCAGGAAGTTACACGTGAACCAGGAGTTAATTTCAGCTAAGCAGGAAGTGAGGGAGGAGGGAGGAAGTGAAGAGTCAGGTGCAGTGGATAAAAAGAGCTGGGTGTCATCAGCAAAACAATGGAAATGGGTGTTAAATTTACTGAAGATATCGCCAAGGGGGAGAAGGTAGATGATGAAAAGAAGGGGCCCCAGGACAGAGCCTTAGAGCACACCTGAAGTCACAGGAGAGGAATGGGATCTGAATGATTTTAGTTGGATGAACTGGGTGCGACCAGAGAGATAGGACTGAAACCAAGCGAGGGGTGTGTGGGTGATGTCAATGGATGAAAGTCTATGGAGGAGGATGTTGTGGGAGATGGTATCAAAAGCCGCACTGAGATCGAGAAGTATTAGGAGGGAAAGTAAACCAGAATCTGCTGCCATGAGAAGAGAGTTGGTGATTCTGAGGAGAGCAGATTCTGTGCAAAAAAAATCATCTGTGTTAATTGGGTTTATTGATGCCTCTAAGGCATTTGATCGTGTCAATCATTACAAGTTATTTGACAAATTAAAACAGAGAGGTGTTCCAGATATTATTATACGAATTTTAGTTTACTGGTATTCTAACCAGAAAATGCATGTAAAATGGGGCAATAACATCTCTGCTTCCTTTGGTGTGAGTAACAGTGTGCGTCAGGGTGGGCTTCTTTCACCTGCCCTGTCAAAAGAATTGAACCTCTGTAAAACTGGATGTGTGATCGGTGATAACCTGGTTAATCACTTTATGTATGCTGATGACCTGGCTGTCCTCTCGCCCAGCAGTGCTGGTTTTCAACAGTTACTGAATATCTGCTCTGATTATGGGTTGAAATTTGATGTGTAGTACAATGCTAATGTGGTGATAGAGGAAGGCACCTAATTACACCAATAGTTCTCAGCTGCGAGGAGCCAGTGGGCGTGGTATATAGGTAGCTGCTGCATTCAGTCAGTAAGGTCGTCTTCGTGCTCCCGCTGTGTGGCTGGTGGCCGTGGGTGTTGGCCGTGCAAGGCAACCCATCGCTGAGTGAGGTGCGGGCCGGTGTTTATTCCTTCACGGGGTAGGTGTTGTCGCTCTCTCTCTGTACTATAGCTGATATACAATAGCTGATCGGATAGAAACACTAATTGGAAGTGTTGTCATAGGTAAAGTGCTACGGTGCTGCGCTTCTCCGTTCCCTCATACACAAGTGTGTGTGCGTGTGTACATGGTTGTGAAGATCGGCAGGTAAGGAAACAATTGTCATTGTAAGCTCTATTTTGTGGCAGCTGTATGAAGAATAGTTATTAATTAACTTTCTTAGGTCTTCCCCCCCCATCGGGACCACTGCTGCTCTGTTTCCGGACACTGCTGCTTTTTCCTTCCGGCGTCCCCTCTGGTTCCTCTGCAACTCCGTTTGAGGAAGCTGTGCGCAAGTGCTTGAAAAGTGGACTGTGGTGTCGTCAGCCGCTGCCCTTCCAGTGGCGTGCAGGGTGTGACGTCAGTGTGGCCACTTGCCTTACCTACGGCATGTCGCGAGTGCCAGAACCAGTTGAAGGGTGATCTGTATTTAATTGTGAAAATCATTCAGTGTTTGTGTGTTGGGTTTAAAGGGTTATCTTTTGTTTATTTATGTAGTTTTGTTGTGTTGTAGTTTAGCATGCCAATTTTAATGATTTACTGAGTGACTAATTGTGAATAAACACTGCATTTTAAGGATGGTATAACTGACAAATGTTTAGATTAATTGTAATAAATCATTGTTATTTTGAACAGTTGTCCCGGATGTTTTAATCAGTGCAAGGCGAACCTGCGTGGCCTTAAAGTAAATGCTCGGGGTGAAATTCCCAGGGTGGCGTTGTTTTGTATTTACTTTAATTTATTCATGCTCTCAGGGCATGAGTAATGCCATACTAAGAAAACGGTTGTGCTAATATGTAGGACTAAAGCAGACAAGCAACTCTGTTTCCCTGATTTCTTTTTGTCAGGACAAAAGTTAAATGTTTGCTCAAAAACTAAATATCTGGGTCACTACATCATTGACCAGCTATGTGATGATGATGACATTTATCGACAGTGTCGCATGTTGTACGCCCAGGCAAACATTCTGAGGAGGAAGTTTCACATGTGCACTAATGAGGTAAAAATATGTTTGTTTAAAGCTTACTGTACATCCTTGTATGCAGCTCCTCTGTGGTGTAAATTTAAAAAAGCTAGCATGCAGAAGCTTAAGGTTGCTTATAATGACTCCCTGAGAATTCTACTTAAGAAACCAAGGTTCAGCAATGCAAGTGAAATGTTCTGTAATGCACATGTCAGAACGTTTCAGGCGCTCATGAGAAATTTGATGTACAAGTTTATGCGTCGTTTGTGCAGCTCCATGAACAGTCTTATTGTAACGTTTTCACATCCCTCTGTCAGTACGCTAAGATACCTGTCGTCTCTGTGGAATCATTGGTACGCAAGTCTCTTATAAGATTTTATTTTTTATTAAATATATTTTTATTCTTTTTATTTTTTTCGGTATGTGTTGTGTGTGTTATGTTTTTTTGTGGACCACGAGTCTGTCGAATAAAGTTGATGATGATGATGTGCTGACCGGGGCAGAAACCAGACTGAAACTGTTTGTATAGACTGTTATCGGTTAAATGGAGGTGGAGTTGAGAGGCGACTGTTTTTTCCAGAATTTTAGAAATGAATGGAAAGTTAGAAATAGGACAGAGATTTTTGAAGGTATTAGGATCCAATCCAGGTTTTTTTAACGATTGGAGTGATAACTGCAGTTTTGAAAATAACTGGGACAGTTCCAGAAGAGAGAGAAGAGTGGATAATAGCAGAAATGAACGGAAGAAGTGATACAATGCAATATTTAACAAGGGCTGTAAGGAGAGGATCCAGTGAGCATGTAGAGGACTTGGATTTATGGGGGCGGCTGTGGCACAGTGGTAGTGGCAGCCGACCCCAGATCGGAAGGTTGGAGGTTCAAATCCCGCTTCCGCCCACCATGTGTCGTTGTGTCCCTGGGCAAGACACGTAACCCCGAGTTGCTCCCGGTAGGTCTGGATGGCGCCTTGCATGGCAGGCTACCGCTACCGGTGTATGAATGTGTGAATGAATGGGTGGATAGCTGGTATTGTAAAGAGCTTTGGGGCTCCTCACAGGGGGCTGGAAGGCACTATATAAATAAGCTCCATTTACCATTACCATTTACCATAAGTTTGGGTCCTGGAGGGTGCGTGGGAGTTTGCCCAACCAGTTTACATGTGCTTTGTGGACTTGGAGAAGGCATTCGACCACGTCCATCGGGAGGTTCTGTGGGGGGTACTCCGGGAGTATGGGGTACCAGCAGTGGTGTCAAAAGTATTCACATTCATTACTCAAGTAGAAGTATAGATACTGGGATTTAAAATTACTTCTGTAGAAGTAGAAGTATCAACTCTAGCTTTTTACTCAAGTAAAAGTAAAAAAGTACTGGTTTCAAAAACTACTTAAAAGTATAAAAGTAAAAGTAGCGTAAGAAAAAGCAACAACAAAGACAAATGCTTAGGCCGCACCACACATACTATTGTATACAACCCCACCTCCCCCACAAAAATCATTTTTTTAGACTAGATTATATTATATTGTTAATGTTGAAAAACTAGGGGTGCACTAAGCTACCTGTCTTAACTGCATATATGCCCATTGAAAATAGACACATTTAAATGCAAATTTAAATATATTAAAATAACCATATAGGGGTATTATTGAGCATTACCATATGTTTCATGGAGCTGAAGATATGACTAATTGCAAAAAGTCAAACTTCAAAACATGTCATCAATTACTTTTATTGATGCATCTACATTTAACTTTCAGCCAAACATGGAACGTTCAAGAGTTACCAATAGGCTTGGTTCAGCCGCAAAAGCAGCTGGTTTTCAAAGTTCTTTGAGCCAATGCATGCTCTTCTTGGACTGAAGATCAGCCCAGCAACACTAAACAGTCTTTCACAGGCTGCTGAGGCTGGAAGTGCTGTATTTAAGTGATAGATGGCACACAGCTGGGAAGGACTTCAGTACCTCGAATGTGTCTCCTGGGCACCCTAGGTATGCATCCAACTGCCGGGTTGTGTCAAGAGAGCCGGTTTTCTTCATCGAGGAAAAGAAGTCCTCTTCCTCAGATGATTGGGAGCCCTCGCTGATGTGACTTTCGGCTTGACAGTCCAAATGGCTTCTGATATAGTCAAGGCCTGTGGAATAAACAACAAAAATCAAGACAATTTAGGTCACATAGCAGGTAATTTGTGTTTGCTACTGTATGTAAATTTGTGCTCTATTTTCTGGTCCCAAATTGGGACATACTAATTATTTATCACGTTATTTATAGTACCACTGCTCCACAGCCACCCTGTATTATGGTGTGTGTGTGTGCGTGTGTGTGCGTGTGTGTGCGTGTGTCATTAAATATCGTACTTATTTCACTACTACTAGGGGAAGTTGATAAGTGAGACACTTACCAAGTTTGAGAATATTTTCATCACTTGTCCAGCAGGTCTTAAATTTGGGAACTAGAATGGCTGCAGCTATCAGCTCTGGATCTGCAAGCATCTCTCCAAAGCGTTTCTCAAGGCCTGAAAGGAGTGCTGCAATCAAGGGTGTCTCTTCTGTGGAGAAAATAAATGCACACACACAGTTGAGATGCATACCATTTCTCTCAAATCACAAGCTCAGACCTAGGACTTCATTTATAAACTTCAAGCATGCAATTTATTACAGATGAAGGTCAGACTACAAGTTAGGGAGCAGTTTCACTGTTCACTTATGAAGAGCATCTATTCTGTGTAAATGATTCCTGTTCTCTTTCGTTTAACCAGCAGATTGCAGTTTTTTAAAGCTTAAATCTACCACAATGTGACTGTAATTACTCTTCCTGGCCGCTATAGAGGCGCTGTTGACTCTTAAGGCCGCGTTGACTACCGCTAATTCCGTTAGCTTGAAAACGAACACGGTGAAAAATCAACTTTTGGGATGAGTTTTAGCCTGGATGTGACAATCGCTTAAACAAACGTTCTGTTAAGAAAATAATCAATGTGTTTAAAATGTTTAGAAAAGGTTCTGTGACCTTCTAGATATTAAATGCACGACCAGCACCGCGTGTCACGTGATCACTAGTTTGAATCGATCACAGTGACAGCGCATAAACAGACAAATTTAGACTCTTTTTCAACTCATAAGACGCTTAAATGCACCCCAAAAATTCTGTAAACGTATCGTTTCACATCCGAACAGTTATACCAAGCTGCGCCCAGTAAAAATAGCTCAATAAATGTCGCCCACACGGACTTTTCCCATATTTAGCAACACATCCTAGCCATAGAAAACATTATACAACATTAGTATGTTCAGCTTACCTCAATATGTTTTTTCAGATTAGATGGAGAGTTTTTGAAAGCCATTAGCTCATTGTACTTGGGTGCGCAGAGCTTGCAGCGCAAACGAAAATAGTTGTTTTTGTATCCAACCATTTCAAAAAAATCTTCGAGGTACGGTGGATGTACATGGATCGGCTGGTCTTCTTGGCTACCAACCTCCTCGCTGGTGCTTGATTGTTGTGACATTTCCTTCGAGTTTTCTTCAGTCTCTGCCACGGACATTTTCAAGCTAGCTACTCTGCTGCGACCTGCTCTGGCGTGTGACGTGATGTGTCATGGATCGCATACCATCCAATAAGGTGTCGGAATGCTATAAGTTTCAACTTCTCATCCAACCACAATCGATTTCACTAGCTGAATTAAAAAAAAAACGGCAAAATGAAAGAAAAGTAACGAGGCTATTTTTAAAAAGTAAGGAGTAGAAAGTACCAGTAATTGCGTGAAAATGTAAGAAGTAGAAGTATAAAGTAGGCTGAAAAATAATTACTTTACTAAAGTATAGATACCTAAAATTTGTACTTAAGTAAAGTAACGAAGTATTTATACTTCGTTACTTGACACCTCTGGGTACCAGGCCCTTTGATACGGGCTGTTAGGTCCCTGTATGACCGGTGTCAGAGCTTGGTCCGCATTGCCAGCAGTAAGTCAGGCTCGTTTCCAGTGAGAGTTGGACTCCGCCAAGGTTGCCCTTTGTCACCGATTCTGTTCAGAACTTTTATGGGCATAATTTCTAGGCGTAGCCAAGGTGCTGATGGGATCCGATTTGGTGGCCTTAGAATCACTTCTCTGTTTTTTTGCAGATGATGTGGTCCTATTGGCTTCATCAGGTCGTGATCTACATCTTTCGCTGGAGCGGTTTGCAGCTGAGTGTGATGCGGCCGGGATGAGGATCAGTTCCTCGAAGTCCGAGGCCATGGTCTTGAGCCAGAAGAGGGTAGCGTGCCCTCTCCGGGTCGGGGATGAGGTCCTGCCCCAAGTGGAGGAGTTGAAGTATCTCTGGGTCTTGTTCACGAATGAGAGAAAACTGGAGCGTGAGATCGATAGGCGGATAGGTGCAACATCCGCAGTGAAGCGGGCACTGTACCAGTCTGTCGTGGTGAAGAGAGAGCTGAGTCAAAAGGCAAAGCTCTCAATTTACCGATCAATCTACGTTCCCACCCTCATCTATGGTCATGAGCTTTGGGTTGTGACCGAAAGAACGAGATCTCGGATACAAGCGGGTGAAATGAGTTTCCTCCGCAGGGTGTCTGGACTCTCCCTTAGAGATAAGGTAAGAAGCTTGGTCATCTGGGAGGGACGTGGAGTAGAGCCGTTGCTACTTTACATCGAGAGGAGCCAGTTGAGGTGGCTCGGGCATCTGGTTAGGATGCCTCCTGGACGCCTCCCTGGTGAGGTGTTCCGGGCATGTCCCATCGGGAGGAGACCCAGAGGAAGACCCAGGACACGCTGGAGGGACTATGTTTCTCGGCTGGCCTGGGAACGCCTTGGGATTCCCCCGGAGGAGCTGCTCCACGTGGCAGGGAAGAGGGAAGTCTGGGCCTACTTACTGAGGCTGCTACCCCTGCGACTCGACCCCGGATAAGCGGAAGACAATGGATGGATAGATGGATGATCAGTTAGGACTGACGTGCACCAAAATGTTACATGTTCTAGAAGCAGATGATTTGACAAAATCCTGAAACCCATGTTGCTCATTATGTTGGAGCCTAACTGAGCCCCATAGGGCTGATAACGGTCATCAGATGACTCCCTCTCCTAGGTCAGGCTCCAGAGTGGGATCTCGGTAACCAACATTCATCAGTTTCCTTGATTTGGTCTGTCCAAACAAGTATTTTTTTTATCACAGTTGTTGATCATTTCAACAAATACATTATTTGGATGTTTTCTAAAAATAAATTGACATTGGTGGCACCATAGTGGCACAACTGGTAGAACTGCTACATCTCAGTGAGCAGATTACCCTAGTTCAAATCCTGGTCCAGAGACCTTTCTGGGTAGAGTTTGCATGCTCTCTCCATACATGTGTGGGTTTTATCTGGGTACTCCAGTTTCCTCCCACAGACCAAAAACATGTATGATATGCTAATTAGTTACTCTAAATTGTTCCTAAGTATTACCCCGGCTTTACACTGCACGCGGCTCCGCCCCGCTCCGGTCCGCAGGTCGCAGCTGGACGAGTCCAATTTCCACTGCCTCCGCTCCGCTCAGGTCCACCTGGATGCGCCGCTCCGAGACACGTGCGCGGGAATTGCGAGATAGCGCGATAAATCAAGTGATAAATAAGTAAGTCAGAACAAAACAATTCATTCGGTGGAAGAAGGAGAACAACTGTAGAGAGACTGCTACCTTGATCTTCTCTCGTAAATGAGCTACATGGTTTGAGCAACAGGAAGTGATGTTTACATTTCAGAATAAAATACTTTTTTATTTATTTATTTCTTGTATTGCGTTTGTAGGCGTAGTCATAGTCATAAATATAATAGTTTAGTCATAGAATAGTCATAAATGATAGTTTGACAGCATTTTTGTACAAATAAATCCGTATAAAGCTAGGATTAGTCCGCCCGTGGTGATTTTATTTTGTAAATACGGATGTTGTGCTCGTTCCTTTTCCTGTTGGTGCGACGTAATCTTCAAAAGTTGACTCCGGCACAGCTCCGGCATCAGGCAGAAATAGAAAAATTTCTAATTTTGACGGAGTGCCGTCCGCTCGCCGCAGCTCACCGCCGCCGTGTGGAGCCAGTGTAAATTCTGTCATTGATTATAATGGGTGCGTATTTGCTGCGGAGGTCAGACCGGACCGGAGCGGAGCCGCGTGCAGTGTAAAGCCGGGGTTAGTGAGTGAGTGAGTGAGTGAGTGTTTCTATGTGGCCCTATTGGGTACCCTGCCTCTCGCATAATGATTGTTGGACATGTGCACTAGAAACCCCATGACCCAAAGTTGAAGAAGCGGGTAAACTATAATAGATAGATGAAATAAATTGGCAGTGGTGCCCTGAAGTGGGTCAGCTGCTGTTAGACATACTGGCTGTGGGCAAGAGAGAAAGTCAGAGGCATTGATGCTAGGAATAAATCAGATGGTTTGTACACAATCAGTGTTAGATATGGACTTGTGCAATTATTTATAGATCAAAGCCCTCGTGAATAAATTATTTACTAGCTAAATAAAGGAAATAATTATCCTTAAAAATCTATAATATAATGAAGTCCAAATGCCAATGGTCAATATACAGTATCCATTCAATTGTCCAACTTTGTTCTGAAATATTTTTAACAAAATAAATGTGACAGCTTAAATTTACCAAACTGTGATGGGACATCAGTGATAATGTACTATGCATCACCACAGTCGTACTTTGTATTTGTATTTCTTGTTAGTTTCTTTTACTGGTGTTGTAGTCCAGTTGCGCCACCGTGGGCAACACGGCGGCGCAACTGGTAGAGCTGCTGCCTCTTAGCGAGAAGGTCCAAGATTCAAATCCTGGTCCGGGGGCCTTTCTGGGTGGAGTTTGCATGTTCTCTCCGTGCATGCGTGGGTTTTCTCCGGGTGCTCCGGTTTCCTCCCACAGTCCAAAAACATGCATGTTAGGTTGATTGGTAACTCTAAAAATTGACCCTGGGTGTGAGTGAAACAGGTCCCTCTTGTAAATGAGTCCCCGTGGCTCAACGAGGCTAGCCTGTATAAATAAAGGTTGAATTAATGAATGAATGAATATAATGAGGTTAGATTAGTAATTAGGGCATAATTTTGTGAGAAAAGGGTTTAAATGAATGAGCAAGATAAGAAACTACCCGATTACATCCCTTTAATTTAGACCATATGAAATATTCCACTAGACAAAAATATTTTTGTTTGAATGTAATTTAATTTGCTTTTTGGAGTGTTGTATAAAAATTTATCAAGGTCAATGTCAAGGTGTCTTCATTGTCATTCTTTGTCATTCATTTATGGTTTTGGTATTGTTTTAAACATTTTCTTTTAGATATTTAATACATAGACAACAACTGATTTTTCATTATACTCAAAGAAATTAAAGCAACTACCTGTCAGATTTGTATTTGGAATAAATTAGTAATTGGATATTCTACTGTAATGATAAAAACATGTCACCTCTCTGGTGGGGAAGGAGCCTGAGCTAGTGTGTGAGGTTGAGAGGTTCCGACTAGAAATAGTCGGACTCACCTCAACGCATGGCTCTGGCTCTGGAACCAGTTTCCTTGAGAGGGGTTGGACACTCTTCCACTCTGGAGTTGCCCCTGGTGAGAGGCGCCGAGCAGGAGTGGGCATACTGGTTGCCCCCCATCTTGGTGCCTGTACGTTGGGGTTCACCCCGGTGAACGAGAGGGTAGCCTCCCTTCGCCTACGTGTGGGGGGACGGGCTCTGACTGTTGTTTGTGCCTATGCACCAAACGGCAGCTCAGACTACCCACCCTTTTTGGAGTCCTTGGAGGGGGTATTGGAGAGTGCGCCTCCTGGGGACTCCCTTGTTCTACTGGGGGACTTCAACGCTCACGTGGGCAATGACAGTGAGACCTGGAGGGGTGTGGTTGGGAGGAACGGCCCCCCTGATCTGAACCAGAGTGGTGTTCTGTTATTGGACTTCTGTGCTCGTCATGGATTGTCCATAACGAACACCATGTTTAAGCATAAGGGTGTCCATATGTGCTCTTGGCACCAGGACACCCTAGGTCGCAGTTCGATGATCGACTTTGTTGTCGTCTCATCTGATCTGCGGCCGCATGTCTTGGACACTCGGGTGAGGAGAGGGGCGGAGCTGTCAACTGACCACTACCTGGTGGTGAGTTGGCTCCGATGGTGGGGGAGGATGCCGGTCAGACCTGGCAGACCCAAACGTATTGTGAGGGTCTGCTGGGAACGTCTGGCAGAGTCTCCCGTAAGACGGAGCTTTAACTCCCACCTCCGGGAGAGCTTTGAACACGTTCCAAGGGAGGCGGGGGACATGGAGTCCGAGTGGGCCGTGTTCCGCGCCTCTATTGTCGAGGCAGCTTATCGGAGCTGTGGCCGCAAGGTTGTTGGTGCCTGTCGTGGTGGCAACCCTCGAACCCGGTGGTGGACACCGGCAGTGAGGGATGCTGTCAGGCTGAAGAAGGAGTCCTATTGGGCCTTTTTGGCTTGTGGGACCCCGGAAGCAGCTGATAGGTACCGGCAGTCCAAGCGGCATGCGGCTCGGGTGGTTGCTGAGGCAAAAACTCGGGCGTGGGAGGAGTTCGGAGAGGCCATGGAGAATGACTTCCGTACGGCTTCGAGGCGATTCTGGTCCACCATCCGGCGTCTCAGGGGGGGAAAGAGGTACGAGACCAACACCATTTATGGTGGAGGTGGCGTGCTACTGACCTCAACTCGGGATGTTGTGAGTCGGTGGGCGGAATACTTCGAAGACCTCCTCAATCCTACTGGCACGTCTTCCACTGAGGAAGCAGAGCCTGGGGACTTTGGGTCGGGTTCTCCGATCTCTGGTGCTGAGGTCGCCGAGGTGGTTAAAAAGCTCCGCGGTGGCAAGGCTCCGGGGGTGGATGAGATTCGCCCGGAGTTCCTTAGGGCTCTGGATGTTGTAGGGTTGTGTTGGCTTACGCGACTCTGCAATATCGCGTGGACATCGGGGGCAGTTCCCTTGGATTGGCAGACTGGGGTGGTGGTTCCCCTATTCAAAAAGGGGGACCGTAGGGTGTGTTCCAACTATAGGGGGATCACACTCTTAAGCCTCCCTGGTAAGGTCTATTCAGGGGTTCTGGAGAGGAGGGTCCGTCGGATAGTCGAACCTCGGATTCAGGAGGAGCAGTGTGGTTTTCGTCCTGGTCGTGGAACACTGGACCAGCTCTACACCCTCAGCAGGGTCCTGGAGGGTGCGTGGGAGTTTGCCCAACCAGTTTACATGTGCTTTGTGGACTTGGAGAAGGCATTCGACCGCGTCCCTCGGGGGGTTCTGTGGGGGGTACTCCGGGAGTATGGGGTACCAGGCCCTTTGATAAGGGCTGTTAGGTCCCTGTACGACCGGTGTCAGAGCTTGGTCCGCATTGCCGGCAGTAAGTCAGGCTCGTTTCCGGTGAGAGTTGGACTCCGCCAAGGTTGCCCTTTGTCACCGATTCTGTTCATAACTTTTATGGACAGAATTTCTAGGCGCAGCCAAGGTGTTGAGAGGATCCGTTTTGGTGACCTTAGAATCGCTTCTCTGTTTTTTGCAGATGATGTGGTCCTACTGGCTTCATCAGTTCGTGATTTACAACTTTCACTGGAGCGGTTTGCAGCCGAGTGTGATGCGGCCGGGATGAGGATCAGTTCCTCCAAATCCGAGGCCATGGTCTTGAGCCGGAAAAGGGTAGCATGCCCTCTCCGGGTCGGGGAGGAGGTCCTGCCCCAAGTGGAGGAGTTTAAGTATCTCGGGATCTTGTTCACGAATGAGGGAAAACTGGAGCGTGAGATCGATAGGCGGATAGGTGCAGCGTCCGCAGTGAAGCGGGCGCTGTACCGGTCTGTCGTGGTGAAGAGAGAGCTGAGTCAAAAGGCAAAGCTCTCAATTTACCGATCGATCTACGTTCCCACCCTCATCTATGGTCATGAGCTTTGGGTTATGACCGAAAGAACAAGATCTCGGATACAAGCGGCTGAAATGAGTTTTCTCCGCAGGGTGGCTGGACTCTCCCTTAGAGATAGGGTGAGAAGCTCAGTCATCCGGGAGGGACTCGGAGTAGAGCCGTTGCTTCTCCACATCGAGAGGAGCCAGTTGAGGTGGCTCGGGCATCTGGTTAGGATGCCTCCTGGACGCCTCCCTGGTGAGGTGTTCCGGGCATGTCCCACCGGGAGGAGACCCAGAGGAAGACCCAGGACGCGCTGGAGGGACTATGTTTCTCGGCTGGCCTGGGAACGCCTTGGGATTCCCCCGGAGGAGCTGCTCCAAGTGGCTGGGGAGAGGGAAGTCTGGGCCTCCCTACTTAGGCTGCTACCCCCGCGACCCGACCCCGGATAAGCGGAAGAAGATGGATGGATGGATGGATGATAAAAACATACTTCAAATACATATTGATCAATTCAAAGAATTCAGTTAATTTAGTTTTGTAACATCATCATTTAAATGTACATTGCTATACAGACCATGATAGGTGGAGAAATGGAAATAGGAATATATTTTGATAATAAATTATAGGCAAACATTTCTAAAAAGTTTATGTAAATCACTACAGTAATTAGTATACAAAGTTTTTGACATGTTAAAACCGTATTGAAGAATATAGTGCTGCTAATTTGCTGACACTATGATTATAACCTTCAAAAGACAATATTTTTATCAGTTTTTTAGAATAGTTTTAATTTTTGCTTAATCCATGTGACCATTCATTTGTTAAAAAAACTTTTAATATCAGGCAAAACATGGGTTACTATGTGGTCCTACTTATATTTTCAGTTTCTATTTTAATGATTCTTTTATTTGTAACAGAAGAGGTTTAACTTCTCATCCAAAAAGCATTCTCTATTCCAAGAGGGTGAGTGAGCAGGTTTAAAAAGCCTGAGATAACATCCAACATGCCTATGTAAATTTGCAAATCGCACCCCCCTCTTAACAGTAGGGGGTTTGCTGGTGAAGATTCTCAGTCATCCAGGACATGATAAAATCAGAACAAGCGCTCAATACAAAAACAAGTAGGGGGTTTCTTAAGGCCTTTGTTAGACTAATCCCAAGATGAGGCTCCTCTGAGGCCCCAGGGCAGGTTCCCATTGTCATTGTCACATTGTTCTATACACTCCCACAAGGGGCAACAGTGAGGTATACACAGATTTTATGGGGAGACGAGGGGAGAAGTCATACACATACACAAAAAAACCTATTTTGATGACTTTTTGGGACGTTTGAGATTTTTGGTTTAAAATGCATTTTGGAGCATGCTGAATGCGATTATATGGTTTTCTAATTGGGGACCGTGGTTTTGGTCCCCAATTGCCAAGGTGTCCCCAAATGACTGGTGTGTAAACGTGTTGAAGACCCCAAATGGGACATAATCAAACGCACACACACACACACATATATACACACACACACATACACATATATATACACACACATACACACATATATACATATATACTAGAGCTGAACAATTAATTGCATTTGCAATAATATCGCAATATGATAAAATGAGATTTTCTAATCGCGAAGGCTGCAATTTGACTGGTCACGTGACACAAATCTTTATCAACACTTAAAAAAACACCACAAAGACATTTACATGGTTGCATGGCTAGAATGACAACCAGTGCTTCAACTTCAAGTAAGCAAAGTATCAGCCGACAGGGATCACTGACCGAACTGTTTGAACTTCAAACAGTAATTTTTTTATATCTAATTTTTTATATTTATTTATTAACTGTCATGTGAAGTTCAGACAGTAGTTAGGAAGTTCACTTAACATGTTTACTATTATGTTTATGAAACAAGAAAAAATAGAAATGGTGAAAAGGCATAGATTTGTTTGCTTTATTGTAATCTCTGCTTTAAATAAATCTGACATTGTTTATTATAAAACAGATTGATTTATTGCTTCTGTTTTTTGAAAAATACTTGAGAAGATAATAAAAAAATAATCGTGTTTTAAATCGCAATTGCAATTTATAGAAAAAAAATTGCAATTAGATTATTTTCCAAAATCGTTCAGCCCTAGTTTCTACCATCTTTTTTAAATAAAAAAATAAAAAAATCTATATTGCTGTCACCACCACCGGGCACCTCATGTGGTCCCTGCGGGCGACCAGGTTGCAGGTTGGTGACCCCTGATTTATTATATGTGTTGTGCAATATTGGCTTATTCAGTTATGCAAGGTATATCAACATATATTGTACATAAAAAGAATCCTTAATACATTGAAGATAATTATATGTTTTGCATTTTTATATTGGGTAGATCATTTTGAATTGGATGTTTTATAAGTAGCTCGCATGCTGAAAAAGTGTGAGCACCCCTGTTCTAGAACAACATATGCTCCCATCTAGACGTCATCTCTTTCAGGGAAGACCTTGCATTTTTCAACAAGATAATGCCAGACCACGTTCTGCAGCAATCACAACATCATGGCTACGTAGGAGAAGGATCCGGTACTGAAATGCCCAGCCTGCAGTCCAGATCTTTCACCTATAGAGAACATTTGGTGCATCATAAAGCTAGATTCATAGTCGACGCGTCGCGCAGCGCGCGAGGGTGTGCCCTCCAAAAGTGACGCAATTTCACAGTCCCCGCCCCTGCGCGTTGGCCCCGCGCAGGGGATTAGCGCGTGCCGTGCACCTCTGAATTTTTGAAACTCCGCAAGCCTAGAGCGCGCGCCGCGCTCAGTGACGTACGGACTGGGCTCAAAACAAGATGGACGCTTTCGAAGCTGCTCTGGCTGAACTCATCCGCATGTATCGCCATTTGTATGATCCCTCTATGAGAGAACACAAAGATGTGCAACTGGCACAGAGTTCATGGAAGGAGATTGCAGAAGCGATGCAGAAGGAGGAAGAAAAACATGCGGGATCGCTTCGTGAAGGCCAAAAAGAGGGTGATCAGAAGTGGCGATCCTGGCACCAACAAACCGGTGCCAATCCTCGTTGTGGAGCTGAGTTGGCTGTCGAGTTTTATAAAACACAGAGAAAAGGACACAAATATGGAAAAAGAGGTAAAAATGAAAGAAAAAAAAGTTAGTACTGCTTTTATTACAGCTAGCTTAGCATGGAATACAGCAGGCCATGCTGTGCAGCCTGCCGTGTTGTTTCCCCTTTGTAGTCATTGATATAAACAATAAACTGTGAGAATGAATGACCAAAACATGGCTTAATGAAAATATAAATCAAGCTGCTGACCAGTAAATGTGAAATAGTGGAAATAACCATTTTAGATCTGCACACCTCAACTGTAAACAAATTTAGCCTGTGTGTGTGTTGATGCTTCACCTTCTGTTTATTAAGCTAACAATTACACAAACATTTGTTTTTATTTAACACATATGTGCATTGTATCCGTTACCGTTTCATTTTGTACTGATGGATGTCAATGTCTGTTTTTTAGCCTGAAGAAACACCACAGAGCCAAGCACAGGACGATACATGGTGCCTCGACCAGACTGTCACCCCATTCGACCAGACCGTCACCCCCATGGACCAGACCTTCACCCCCATGGACCAGACCTTCACCCCTATCGACCAGACCGTCACCCCCATGGACCAGACCTTCACCACCATCGACCATGAGTACATCACACCCATCGTCTCTCACAACCTCACGCCTACTGGCCATGAAACTGGCAGTACTTCAAATGCAGGGTGTTTTCCTCTGCGCAGGTCCTCCACGCCAATTCCTCCCTGTCCAACGGTGCCCATACCCGTACCACCTCGACACTTGCCAGGGTCAAGCAGCAGTAGCAGAAGCGACAGCCCTAGCATCAGCTCACTCAGTTGGTGTTGGTGAAAACTTTTTATACTTTTATACTACTATGAAAAAGTACTATGCAAAAACTCAGGACAGTATTACACTTTATTTCATTTTATGTTTATTAAATGTTGGTGAAAACTTTTTATACTTTTATACTACTATGAAAAAGTACTATGCAAAAACTCAGGACAGTATTACACTTTATTTCATTTTATGTTTATTAAATGTTGGTGAAAACTTTTTATACTTTTATACTACTATGAAAAAGTACTATGCAAAAACTCAGGACAGTATTACACTTTATTTCATTTTATGTTTATGGATATTAAATGTTGGTGTTGGTGAAAACATTTTATACTTTTATACTACTATGAAAAAGTACTATGCAAAAACTCAGGACAGTATTACACTTTATTTCATTTTATGTTTATTAAATGTTTTAGTGTTTTAGTGTTTAAATAGTTATTGTTGCACCGAGGGACAGAGAGAAATGCAATTTCAATCCTGTGTATGTCCTGTACATATTACTGTTTTGAGAATAAAGCTGACTTTGACTTGACTTTGATTCAAATGATACATTTGTAATGCATAATTACACATTTATCAATTATTTTTAGACAGCATGCAATTTTTGCACACATTAAAATCAAAACACTATTTCTACAGGTTTCTCCACATTCCACTTCACATTCCTGGTGAAATAAAGGCTACTACACATTGAGATTTTTCGTGTCAGGTAGCAATGCTTCATTTTAATGCAATATGGGACTTATATTTACAATGCCATTTCAGGTTTCCAAATAATTCTAACATCTAATGTTCTTACAATTATAAAAAAGTCTTTCATACCAAATTTTATGTAATACAACTGTTAGTGGCTTTGTAAATACAATATGCAAACAAAACAGACGGAAAGCTGAAGTGGATATTTCAATGTAGTTTCATTTTATTTAAAATCATTAACATTCAAATACATATAGCAATATACAATATAGCTTGGCACACCTCAGAGACTATCAGGGAAACCGTAGTTGCACCAAGTTTGTAGCTGGCTGCTACACTTTTCTGGCTGCTACCTGAAGCCAGGATTCTTAAAGTCACTGCCAAACGCTCGGGTAATGTCACAGGGCTGCTGTGGGTCCTTCCATGTCGTATGAAAGGCGAAATACGATGTAGCAGGTCATCAAATCGGCGTGCAGACATGCGGAAGTAACTGAAGTGCATTTCTTCGTCAATTCTCCGCATCGGCATCACCAGCATGTTATATTCCCCACCAGTACGTCTCTGAGAGTGTAATGGCCGAACATACCATCTCCTTCTGCGTCTTCTTCGTCTCATTAAAATTGCAAGACACAATAACTGTTGTTCTATTATAATTTGCTCCTCTAATAAAGACAGTTCAAGAATGAAGCGAGCGGGAAGCCATTTTGTTTGTGTTGTGACGTCAAACAGTTCTTCTTCTACGGTAGATTTCTTCTTCTACACCCTTTCTTGTAACATATGCACATGTTGTAGAGGCTACTGCCACCTGCTGGCCCGTAAAAGAACAGCACTTTGCCATGCTCCGCCGTGCGTCAACCATAAACACAGGGGCGAAACTATGAACGCATTTCGCCGTGCGGCACAGTGCACGCGCGGCGCGCGCGCTCCAGCCTGCGGACCAAAGCGAAAGTCTAACTCAGCCTTAAAGAGGAAGGTGCGACAAAGAAGGCCCAAGACGATTGAACAGTTAGAGGCCTGTATTAGACATGAATGTAGAGCATTCCTATTTCTAAACTTGAGAAACTGGTCTCCTCTGTCCCCAGACGTCTGTTGAGTGTTGTAAGAAGAAGGGGGGATGCCACACAGTGGTAAAAATGGACTTGTCCCAACTTTTTGGGGATTTGTTGACGCCATGAAATTTTGAAACAACACATTTTTCCCTTAAAATGATACATTCTCTATGTTTAAACTTTTGATCTGTAATGTGTGTTCTGTTCTGAATAAAATATTACATGTTGGCACCTCCACATCATTGCATTCAGTTTTTATTCACAATTTGTTTAGTGTCCCAACATTATTGGAATCCGGTTTGTAGAAAATGAAGGATTTCGCAGCTTGATACTTGCAGCCAAGTTCACCCTCCAGAAGATATTTATCAGTACAACAGTAGACAATCATAAGCATTTGAATAGAAAATTACAAGAAAATTATATTTAAAAAATGAAACAAAAACAGCTACATTATAAAGCCATGTAAAATACTAAAAAATAGGAACATGTCTGTGTTGGTTTATGCCATGAACATAGCAGATATTTTAACTCAACATTAGCCTGAGGCTAGCACATGTCATGGCTAGCACGTGTAACTGTAACACTGTTTATTACCATCAACAGTTTGACACTTTAAAACCAAAGGGATTCACCTGCTTTAAAAGCAGATTTTAGCTGAGGGTTGACCTGCCTCCAAACTGTCACCACTCGGTGCTAAGCCGCTGCGTGCTAATGGTGACAGTGTGCACAGACATGCATGCCGGTGCTGTACATAGATCACAAAATCTGATGCTCCACTTTCTCATGCTGCTAGACATGTTTAAAAAAACACCAAAGCAAAACATTATCTCCTAGTTTGACTATCAAGTGCAACAAAATATGAAACAAAAACAAAAAAAAAGAAAATTGCTGCTGGAAGGAGAAAAATCAGTCTCTTTATTCTAGAGGGTTGGTGAATGTAGGTCAAGCCCTGCCTCTTCATAAGCACCAAGGTCAACACTGAATGGAAGGAAAGGTGGCTTAGACAGAAACAGGCTCTGGATAAAGCACATTTGTCTGGCTCCTGTGCCAGTGCTAGAGCTAGATTAGTAAACAAGGTTACAAAAGCATCCATCATAACTCTTGGTGTGTATGTGCATGCTTAAGAAAAAAAAATTCACACACTTTACACAAGTTGTACTTAAAGTGTCACTGACATGATTTTTTAACTATGAATAAAATTGCTCAACATATATATATTGCATCATTCAACTATGTTTGTTTTGCAAACAAAATGATAAATCAATTTAATTTTCATTTTAAAATAATTTTAAACTTTGCGCCGTGTTTATTCACGGGAAATCCGATTACACGCGAATGCAACATCTGTGACGTAGACTTGGGCAGAACCCTGGGCTTGTCCCTCTGCGTGTGTCTGCAGCTCGCCTGCAGATTGTGTTTTTTTGTTTGTTTTTTACTTGAAAAATGCCGTTACATTGTGTCACATTTGGGTGTTCTAATATCATCAGTGAACAAGTGAGCCTTTTCACTTTCCCAAAAGATGAAATACTTAGTCAAGAATGCAACAAAGCTGCACCCCTCTGAGCCCCCTCTCGCTCCACCTGAAGGTAAGTCTCATACGGCTGCAGACCTAAATTAGATCCGCCGTTTCTTGTTCCATGACCCGAACTATTTTCGGCTTCCCAAACTGAAGACAAATAGCTCAAATGTTCACTTAGATTGCTAAATTCGTAGGGTTTTTAATTGTCCACCATTAAACAGACGTACCTAATACCAGACCCTCTGATCAAGACTACGTCACAGATGTTGCATTCGCGTGTAATCAGATTTCCCGTGAATAAACACGACGCGAAGTTTAAAATTATTTTTAAATGAAAATTAAATTGATTTATCATTTTGTTTGCAAAAAAGAACATAGTTGAATGATACAAGATATATATGTTGAGCAATTTTATGCATAGTTAAAAAAATCATGTCAGTTACACTTTAACCCAAATGTGGTTTAACAGTCAATGACAGATGGGTTAGAAATAAAGGGCGAGATACACTCGAGCGTCCTCACGATACGCCAATACGCAGCGTACGTACGCCCCGTACGCAGCGTAGCCCCGCGTAGCCCCTCAGTGCAAGTACGCGCAAAAGTATTTTTTTACTACGCATACGCGATTCGCATACGCGATGCGCGGTGTCTGATCTAAACTTCCCCGGCGCCGGACTGTTTTGTATGTTACACAAATGAAATAAATTCCTCTTTTTTATCGCTGATCGGGCCTTTTCTTTTGTTTTTTTGCCTAAAGTCAAGTAACCGCTTCTTCCTCCGTTCACTCGATGAATGAAATGAATGAATTCAGGTCCTACCTGGGTGCGCGATGTTTTATATATTCCCTGGTGGGCTGTGGTGGGCTGTGGGCTGCAGGAAAAGCACTCCGTGCTCAGCTGCTCATATTACAACAAGGAGAACGCGAGCGTTTGGAGCGAAAAACTAGCGGAAGTGACGATCGGAAGTGACGGTACGGAGGAAATGACGTTAGAATTTGGAGCGAAAACACGAGAATCTACGCGAGAACGAAAGCCGAGTGTAGCAGCGGCTCCGTATACGCGCGTATACGTCCGTATACGCGCGTATACGGACGTATACGTATACGTCCGTATACGCGCGTATACGGAGTCTGCTTCAGTGTATCTCGGGCTTAAGGAGTACTTTCAGGAAGATTAAACAAAATTTAAAAAATAAATGTCACATTTTTGTCATCGGTGTATGTTTCCCATACAAGACGAAATTCGTCTCTGCATTTAACTCAACCACCACCAGGGGATGCAGTGGGCAGCCATAGAAAGCGCCCGGGGAGCTGGGGAAATAGGTGTGCACTCATAGACACCCCAAGGTGTGTACCCTCACAGAGCAACCGGCCCAGACAACATCCCCGGGAAAGTGTTCAAATTCAAGATCTTTTTTATTGAATTTTTCATCATTTTTATTCAAACAACAACAACAACAACAACAACAACAACAACAACAACAACAACAACAACAACAACAACAACAACAACAACAACCAAAACAAAAACACAACAGTCAATCTAAGTTACAACATGTACATTATAATCCACACCAAAGGAAAAAATAAATAAATAAAATAAAAATAATAACATAGAAAATAAAATAATCCCTACCCAATCACTGCCAAAAGAAAAGGGAAAAAAATAAATAAAAGGTAAAATAGCCAAGAGACTGCATTAACCTGAATGACACCCACTACACACCCACTACACAGCCGCTTTAGACTGCTGCCATCAGGGAGGAGACTGAGGAGTCTCCAGGCTCGAACCAGCAGACTGAGAGACAGCTCTGTTCATCAGGCAGTCAGAATGCTAAACACTCTGCCTGCTCTGCCTCCCCTCCCATTTGAACTGCCTTAACACAAAAAACTTTCTCACACATTACCACTCAACACAAAGTTTTTAACACTGGACTCTGTGTCATCAAACGGGTTATTCACTAAACTCTCGGTCATGTGTTCATTCAGTTTGCACTACTTCTCATATTTGCACTAATGTTTGTATTACATTACTGCCTATAGTCATACTACTGTTTACATTCACTGTTTACATTTATTAATACTGTTTACATTTATTACTACTGCTTTACATTTATTACTACTGTTTACATTTACACTACTTTTATCTACACTACTGCAGATACATATACAGCATTCTCTGACTAGCCTTATCTAAGGATGCCAAATGTGCCTTACTTCATATGCCACTTTGCCTCTATACCAACATCAACTACCTCATACATATACTGTGTACATTAACTTATATGCTGCTGTGCCACTCTTTGCAAATGTCAACGCTAGAAACTTCAGTTTATTTTATAGATATACGTTTTATACTTTTTATACTACTATGCAAAAACTCAGGACAGTATTACACTTTTATTATTTCATTTTATGCTTATGTTCATTAATTTCAACATGCAGATTTGTTCCTGTCTTTGATTTTATACGTCTACCTTATAATGTTTTGCTAGTTTTTTGATACTTTGTTAAAAAAAGAAAAAAAAAAAATCTTTTGTTTTTTTCTCTCTTTTTGTTTTCTATTGTTTATTGTTTGTTT
The DNA here is from genome assembly GCA_038048925.1 of Garcialebias charrua. Classification (NCBI taxonomy): domain Eukaryota; kingdom Metazoa; phylum Chordata; class Actinopteri; order Cyprinodontiformes; family Rivulidae; genus Garcialebias; species Garcialebias charrua. Next base: position 8,613 of record JBBPBX010028988.1, on the reverse strand, counting down.
GTTTATTGTTTAATGAAATTATATCACTGCTGTTCATTGTTCTTTAGTTTTAGCAGGTCGCTTTCGTAAATGAGCCCATGAGGTTCAAAAGATTTACCTGACTAAATAAAGGTTGAATTTTATGCTTATGTTCATTGGGTGTTTGGTGTTTTAGGGGTGTTTGGTGTTTCAGTGTTGGTGTAAATTTTCATACTTTTATACTATTATGAAAAAACTCAGGACAGTGTTACACTTTTTTACTATTTTATGCTTATGTTTATTAAATGTTTTAGTGTTTAGTGTTTAGATGGTTACTGTTGCACCGAGGGACTGAGAGAAACGCAATTTCGGTCCTGTGTATGTCCTGTACATATTGCAGTTCTGACAATAAAGTTGACTTTGACTTTGAGTTGTGTTGTCAAAGAGACTAGAACAGATTCAGGAAAGGTCCTCAAACATTCTCAAATTTACCCTCTTTCTGTTGGAGTGTGAATCTGATTTTCTCCAGCTTTAAACAGGACATGATGTCAGCCAACCACTGAGCGTGAGTGGGTGGAGACGGTTCTTTCCACCTTAGCAAAATAGCTCGTCTGGCCAGGAGAGAGGTGAACGATATTACGTGTTGTTGGTTTTTATTTAGGTTTGTCATGCCCTCTACAAGACCAAACAGAGCAATCAGTGGGTCAGGGTTCAGACGTGTATCTAGTACACGTGATAATGTCTGAAAGATTTCCCGCCAATATTTGTTCATAGATGGGCAAAACCAAAACATATGGGAGAGAGAGGCTTCAGCATGTTTGCATCTCACACAGTATGGGCTGACATCAGGATACATAGAGGACAATTTCAGTTTAGAGATGTGAGCTCTGTGCACCACTTTAAATTGTATTAGACAATGTCTAGCACAGAAAGAACTGGAGCTCACCAGTTTGAGTATGGAGGTCCAAGAGTCCTCTGAAATAGAGGAGCCGAGATCCTCTTCCCAAGCAGCTTTGATTTTATCTGAGGAAGCACGCTTCAAATCCAATAGTTTACTGTAAATGAATGAAATGGACTGTTTTTTATTTGGGTCTAGAGAAAGAATAGTGTCAACAATACTGCTATCAGTTGAAATGGAGAGGTTGGACAAATGAAGAGTAATAAAGTGCCGTATTTGGAGATACCTAAAAAAATTGGACTGGGGAAGACTAAATTTTTCACATAGTTGTTGAAATGAAGCTAAAGTGTTATTAATAAATAAGTCATTGAAGCGTACTATACCCCTTCTTTGCCATTCTTTAAAAACAGAGTCCTGAGATGATGGTTTGAAAAGTTGGTTAGACATAATAGGGCTATAAAGAGAGAAACTAGAGAAATCAAAATATTTACGAAATTGTGCCCAGATTTTTAGTGAGTGTTTTATAACTGGATTTATAACAGTTGTAAGTGGTGGAAGCGGGAATGAGGATCCCAAGAAAGCCACGGAGGACCATTTCCCAGAACACTGTGACTCCATCTCTACCCAGTCAGGGCTGTCAGGCCTGTTGTAATAGAATGACCAGAATGCTAGACAGTGCAAGTTTGCTGCCCAATAATAAAAGCGGAAATTTGGAAGGGCAAGACCGCCTGCGGCCTTAGTTTTTTGGAGAAGTGTCTTATTTAAGCGTGGACGCTTTCCTTGCCACAGATATGATGAAATGATGGAATCTAACTGAACAAAAAATGAACCAGGGATAAAAACAGGAATATTTTGAAAAAGATATAAAAACTTAGGTAAAGTGACCATCTTGACTGAGTTAATACGGCCTATGAGGGAAATGGAAAGCGGTGACCATCGGGATAATGCCTGCTTTGTCTGATTCAACAGAGAGACAAAGTTTTCTTGATATAAATCTTTATACCTCCTCGTAACTGTAACACCCAGGTAAGAGAATTTTATCTTCTCAATTTTAAAAGGCCATTTACTAAAGTCAAGAGTCTGCGCCAGGGTATTGACAGGGAAAATTATACTTTTACTCAAGTTTAATTTGTAACCAGAATTGATTCCAAATTCCTCAAGTAATGATAAAACGGAAGGCAGCGTGTCAGTCGGATGAGAAATGAAAAGTAAAAGGTCATCAGCATAAAGGGAGACCTTGTGCTCCATATCGCCTCTCCAGATTCCTGAAATTGTGTCACAGGACCGCAAAGCAGTGGCAAGAGGTTCAATTGCCAGGTCAAAGAGCAAAGGGCTCAGTGGGCATCCCTGGCGAGTTCCTCGATGTAGACTGAATGGTTTCGATATCTGAGAGTTGGTACGAATGGTTGCGGTGGGATGTGAATAAATTAATTGCACCCATGTAATGAAATCGGGGCCAAAACCAAATTTGTCAAGAACATTAAACAAGTAGTCCCATTCAACCCGATCAAATGCTTTCTCCGCATCGAGGGAAATAACACACATCCCCGGGAAAGTGTTGAAAGAATGTGCCAATCAGTTCTGCGATGTGCTGGCCCACATCTTTAACTCCTCACTTACACTGGCGACAGTTCCCACCTGCCTGAAGACTGCCACCATCATCCCAGTCCCAAAGAGCTCTACAGTGACTGGTCTAAATTAGGACTGTAGTGATACAATAATCTCACGATACGATAAGATGCACAATATTCTGCTCACGATACGATATTGTGATATTCAGCAAACAATACAATTCAATACACTCTTGCGATTTTCTGAAAGATTTTAGAGGGACAGAGTGATTTTGGTGACATTTTGAGTAGGGGTGCACCGATTTCAATTTTCTGGCCGATCACCGATCACCGATTTTTAGAAAGTCTGACCTACCGATTCCGATTTTCCGATACAGATTTTCAGGTGTGAAAAGGTCAAAATGTACCTTAAATTTTCCAATCTTACTTAATTGTAAACAAAGTTTAACCATAAAAAAATCAGTTCATTTTAATCTTTCACTTGTTACATTTTAAATTAATTTTTATTTTCATTTAAAAATTTAAAAACAAAAAAGATAATGCAGCATGTGTAACATTTTCAAGTCAGTGGGTAATAAGAAATAACACTCGCACAGGTAAGTTTGTCCTCACAGACTTATTCCAGTCATTTTTTCATTAGTGGCAGGTTTTTCTTGATGAACAAAAGCATTTCTGCTTTGTCACCAGACAGGCGACTTCTTTTCTCATCTACTACATGTCCAGCCAACTAAACAGGTGCTCGCTTTCAATGCTTGTGCATGGGGCAGAGAGGTAGGTTCAGGCAAGATGAGGGAAACAATTTTCATTAATCCTCCAGTAGACCAATGGGTTCTGGCCCCTTTCGACAGGAACCTCTGATAGGTAGTTCTGTACCTGCATAGCTGAAGGGCTGGCCAGCTGTTGCTCCTTTTCAATGTTCTCCTTTAAGATTTCATCTTGAACTGCAAACAGTAGACTACATCTTTTTGCTGCAGATTCATCGATGTCAGGAGGTCCCACTTCAGAGAATGTTCCTGCAGCAGGTGTGCATCTGGTCCCCCCCTCTGCTGAGAAGTAGTGATTCTTGTACCTTGTTTTGCATAAACAAAGAAAGATGGGTCAATCATTGTGTTTTGTATACATTAAAAGTTTTTTTAAATTGCATGTAAATAAAGAAATGCATTTCTTTATTTACATGCAATTTAAAAAAAACATTTACCGGTACATTAAATTTAAAATAAACATTTCTTGATAGAAATTTTCAATCAAGAAATGTTTATTTTAAATTTAATTTAAATGTTTCTTGAAATATAGTAGTAGGCTAAAAGTAATAAAAGTAAAGGGTACGGACATTTTTGTTAAACCGAAGTATCGAACCAGCTTGAGGGGTAGATCAACTTCTATAAAAGGCATAAGTTTATGGAATAGTTTGGACTGTGATATTAAAAATGAGAAATCATTATTTTTATTTAAGAAAAAGATCAAGAATATTCTGTTAACAAGATATATATAAGTTTGTAAATATCTATTAATTATAATGAGTAATGTGACTAATTATATGTTCTTTGCTATGCTATTTTACTTTCATTGCTTGATTTTGTTTGTTTAAAAATGATTTGTTAAGAAGGGGCAGATATGATAAGATATTCTTCTTCTTCTGCTACCTTTTATTTTATATGTATTTTATTTATTTGAATTTGAAATGGTATTTGTGTTTTTAATTATTATGAAATAAATAAACGTTTAAAATAAAATAAAAATAGAGAGAAAAAAGAATATTCACAGTTACTTACCTTGGATCCAGAGTAGTGGCCAAGTTGTCAGAAGCTCATGCAGCATCTTCTCACAACAGCCTCCAGCAACGTAGTTTTGGCTTTACCCACACCACGGTCTGTGCCGAGTGCAGTGATGGCATATAATATCGTGCATCAAGCTTCTAAAACCTTTGTCCTCAACGACTGAAAAGGGCTGGTCGTCTAATGCCACGAACTCCATCACTTTCCTCGTGGTAAGCTTTGCTCTTTTCGTTGCTCATAAAAGCTAACAGCAGCTGTGAAAACCACCGACTGGCTCTTTGATAGCGCTAGCTTCTTTAGCTTAGCATTAACTTGGTTGCTCGCTTCAAAACATTGCACACTTGGCTGCGTAGCGATTTCTTAAATAGCAAACAAGGGTTGTTGTATTAAAGGTTTTGGTTGTGGCTCCACCACAACTTACTTCGGCTTTACAAAAGTTGAGATCTTTTGCTCATTTTAAAATAGTACAACTTCCAAACAGACAACATGGCTGCTCTGGGTTGACCATAAACATACATTATATATAGATATCTATGGTGTTGACTGTGTACTTGGGCGCATGTACAGACGTGACCTGGTGGGCGGTCTATATAAGATATCTATGGTCAGCACCCTCTCTTCAGGATGAGAAAAAACAATTTTGACTTGCTAAAAAACAAACAACAAGTAAACAGGAAATACTAAAGCATGCAATAAGGGTACAAAATAAACTACCAAAAAGTGAAACAGTAATTATAATATTTACAAAGTTTCTGAAGAGAAAAATAGTAAACAACATGGTAGAATTTTAACGGTGAAGCAGGATGATTTTGTGTGGATAACTATTTCAAGGTAGTAATGAAATATAAGCTAAAATGCACATGATCTATATTGCACATAACTACCAAACTACAGGTTGTGTGACAGGTTATTGCACAGCGGGTTATTGCACAGCGGGTTATTGCACAGCGGGTTATTGCACAGCGGGTTATTGCACAGGTGCTTTGTGCTTAGCTTATTCCTGGGGGGTTTTTCCTAGTGATTTTTATTTTATTACATGCTGCTGTAACCATTTGTGCCTTTTATATTTTTTCTGTATTTTCTGTAGGAAATTTTCTTTTAGCTGGTCTTTTTTGATTTTGATTTTGATTTGATGTTTATTCATTCATTTTAAAAGAACAATACAAGACAGTTTCATCAGATTTCAAGTAGGATAAAATGAAGGGAGCAGAAAGAAGATGAAATCTTATTATATCTGCCCCTATTTCACAGTTTGTTCAACCAATGATAACTTTCAAGCAACATCACAGAATGAATAGTTCTACCTATTTTCCTAATTGTAATACACAAACTACATCACAAAATGAATAATTCTACTTAATTTTCCTGACTGTAAAACATAAACTAGATCACAAAATGAATAATTCTACTTAATATTTCTAACTGTAATACACAAACTACATCACCCATAATTCTAATTAATTTTCTAATTCTAATTTTTTTTTTTTTTTTTTTTTATAATTTTATTTAATTTTCCTATTTTTTTAATTATTTTTTTCTACTTAATTTTCCTAACTGTAATACACAAACTAGATCATAAAATGAATAATTCTACTTAATTCTACTTAATTTTTCTAATTGAAATACACAAACTAAAAGATGGCACAACATCAAGATGTTCACAAAATGAGTAATTCTACTTAATTTTCCTAATTGTAATACACAAATTCATCACAAAAATGAATAATTCTACTTAATTTTTCTAACTGTAATACACAAACTGCTTCATAAAATGAATAACTCTACTTAATTTTTCTAACTGTAATACACAAACGTACATCATAAGTACAACATAATTGTAATACACAAACACGCAAGATTACATCATATATAGTTTTTGAGCAAGTCCTTTTTGACCTTTTTCTTAAATGTATACATTGATTTTTCATTTTTAACATCACTCTCCAGAGCATTCCACAATCGAATTCCCTGAATTGAGGTAGACCGTCCTTTTAAGCTGGTTCTGAATTGTGGTTTGATGAATATCTCTGTCCCTTTGAGATTGTAATAACTTTGTCTTTTTATAAAATTTCTTTGGATATTTAAAGGTAATGTGTTATTATGAGCCCTATACATAATTGATAAAATACTATATTCTACCAATTCCTGGAATTTCAATAAGTTTAGTTGAATAAAAGGTTTTTTTTAGGTCCATGTTTAAAAATAAACACATTTAACATGTGATTATTTTGTTTGGCTTTTTACTTTATTTTTACCCGTGCTTTACAGCACCCTTTTAGATATGATATATGTGGACTTTTACAAATTAAAAAATGCTCTAAGAATGTCACATTGATAGAAATGGTCCTTTTTCTTTCATAATGAAATATTTGTCTACCGGTACATCAACAAATGTTAAAACGTAGAATTATTTGAAGTTTAATCGAATCGAACCGAATCGCTTTTACACTGCATCGAATCGAATCGTTCCGTTTTTAAAATAAATCGTTTTTGAATCGAATCGTAACCTTTGTATCTAGATGTGAATCGAATCGTCTGTCACACAGAGATGTACAACCCTAATGGACACAGACTTAAAGTCGACAGCTGGACAAAATGAATCAAAGAAGTGGTGAGAAAACATGTTTCTTTCAATTGAAACAGTAAAAACTATAGCTTACATGCATTTGTAAAGTAAATAAAGTGCACCAAGTGCCCTGCTCTGAATAGTTTGAAACCTTTTTAACCTTGACACTTAACATCTGAAGGAATCACTCTTAGTGCTTGGTAAGTAAACAGTAATATGACTTCTCCAAAACAGTCTATAATTCAAGTAATGAACAACATTTAACTTCAAATGCACCATCTTAGCAGAGCAGCTTAAGGCCTGTAGATAGACTTTGACTAATAAGTGAACTCTAAACAGAAAGTCTACTCTGCAGACCAAGTGAGCTACATTCTCCTCAGATTTTTGTTTAGTAATAGAATCTGATCGACGTGCTCTGGGAGAAGTGCACTTCTCTGCGCAGTGATGATATCTCCAGCAGTGGAGAAGACTCTCTATATCTATGAGGATACACTGGTGCCAGGGATGCAGAGGTACGATACTTGCGGATGAATATCGATTTTTGCTAGGAAAGAAAAAAATCCATTTATATCACGATATCGATATTATTACAAAGCCCTAGTCTAAATGACTATCGGCCAGTGGCCCTCACCCCGATAGTCACAAAATGCTTTGAAAAAATGGTCATGATCCACATTAAACCAACCATCAACATCAACGAGGACCCTCATCAGTATGCATACCGCAAGAATCGATCAACAGAGGATGCCATCTCTTCTGTGGTCCACACTGCTCTCACTCATCTGGAGCCGAAGGCCTCCAATGTCCGTATGCTCTTTGTGGACTTCCCGTCTGCCTTCAACACCATGATCCCCCAAACCCTGCTGGACAAACTACTCACACTAGGACTAAGCCCATCCACTTACAACTAAGTACTAGACTTCTTAAGAAACAGACCACAGTCAGTGAGGATCCACAACTCTTCCTCCACCATAACCCTCAGCACTGGCTACCCCCAGGGATGTGTGTTGAGCCCTCTCCTGTTCACTCGGCTCATATATGATTGTGCATTCACTCATCCAGGCTGTCATATTGTAAAGTTTGCAGATGATACAGCGGTGGTGGGATGCAATACAAACAACGATGAGTCCAGCTACAGGCAGGAGGTGGAACACCTGGAGAGCTGGTGCAAGAACAACAACCTTCACATCAATATGAAGAAGACAAAGGAGATAATCATTAGGCATGTAACGGTTGTAATGAGTTTACCGAACCGTTTCGGTACACCACGTTCGGTTCGGTCCACCTGCGTACCGTTTCGGTTATTTTTTCACTCATTAAACGTTCTTAACAGGGGAATATATGCACCGCGGAACAAAATTTCCTGGGCGCGTTTCAGCACGGACCTATTTTCGCGTGGCACGCGCAGCATTTAGCCGTTAGCATCTCGTGCGGTCTCCTGTTTTTGAACGTTATAACTTTCTTTTTAAAAGACGAGCGCACGCGCAGCTTGTGTGGACTTTGTTTCATGAAGACTCTGCAGCAGCTGAGTGCGTGACGCAGCAGCAACACGTCACGTGAACGCGCTGGAAACTGTCATCTGAACGTGAACAACAGCTGTATTAAAACTCCTTCATCCGAACGTGAATGAAGAGCTGTATTAAAACTTCATCCGAACGTGAACAACAGCTGCATTAAAACTCCTTCATCAGGTAATCAGAGCGGTCCAGAGCAATAACACAAGCTGTATGAGTTTTTAAATCTCTGAATCTGTCTGAACGTTGTTATATGCGTAGGGTTTAAAGTTACTGAGCGTTGCTATGAGACATTCATCACGTCAATAGGGGTGGGCCATATCGTCTCGTT
>JBBPBX010028987.1:4187-28481 GCA_038048925.1 Garcialebias charrua | reverse complement strand
CCTTCCTATTTGAAAAAAACATCCCTTTTGTTTTATCAGCATTTAGGACAAGTTTGAGACGGAACAAATCTGACTGGATGATGTCAAAAGCGGATTGTAGTAACTGGAAAGCCTTAGCTACTGTTTTAGCTCGGCAGTAAACAACTGTATCATCAGCATAGAAATGTAAGGATGCATCAGGGATGCAGTGACCTACATTAGCTATGTAGATTGTAAAGAGGGTTGGTCCTAAAACTGAGCCTTGTGGTACACCATTTTTAACTGTTAAATAGCTGGAAGAAGTACCGTTATGTTGAACACATTGCCTCCGATTGGAAAGATAGTTAGAAAACCAACCGATGGTGTGATCAGAGAAACCGATTTCTGAGAGCTTATGACACAGGATGTTATGATCCATGATATATCATAATTATGAGATATTATCTCACAATTATGATATAATATCTCATAAATATGCTATATGCGATAAGACCCTTCCATGAAACTTAACAGTCATGTAAACATGATCATCAAATCTTGTTTTTTCCAGCTGAGGCGACTGTCTAAGCTGAAGCCCATATTATCCAAAAATAACCTGGAGACAGTAATTCACGTATTTATTACATCTAGGCTTGATTACTGCAATTCACTTCTGCTTGGCGTCAGTCAGGCCACCATTGCACGATTACAACTGGTTCAGAACGCAGCAGCCCGATTTTTAACCAGTACGGCAAAAGTAGAGCACATTACACCAGTCTTGGCCTCCCTGCACTGGCTACCGGTTCATCTTCGAATCCAGTTCAAAATTCTCCTGTATGTCTACAAATCACTGAACAGTCTCGCCCCCACCTATCTCTCTGATTTGATACACCCATATGTCCCACCCAACATGTTCTCACTCCCTACTCGTCATATATTGATGATAAGGGTCAGGGTCCCTCCGCGTCACATACTTGATGTGTCGGGTCGCCCCTTCTCGTCATTTTTGGTGTGCAGGGTGCTCTCATTGGTTTGTTTGGGGTTCGGGGGGTCAAATAAAAGGTGAATGGTTAAGTTTAGGGTTTGTTATCAGGTTAGGCTTAAGGTTTAAATTTTGCCAGAAAAATCATTCCTGTTCATAAAAAATAAGTAAATATGAAAGTGCTTCACTATCCAAACCGGAAGAGAAGATCACAACTTAACATTACCCTGCACACCAAATAATGATGAGAAGGGGCGACCCGACGCATCAAGTATGCGACGCGGAGGGACACTGACTTCATCAATATATGACGAGTAGGGGGTCCCACCACGTGCTTTGAGGTCAGAGGACCGGGTACTTTTAACAGTTCCAGGAACTCGTCTTAAGCGCAGGGGTGACAGGGCGTTCTCTAGCAGGACCAAGACTCTGGAACGAGTTACCGCTGCTCATCAAACAGGCCCCCTCCCTCTCAGTTTTCAAATCCCGGTTAAAAACTCACTACTATTCTGTTGCTTTCAACACCAGCTGATTTGTATTTGATCGTTTTATTTATGATCTGCAATGCTTTTATCTATTTCGTGTTGTACTTCATTGTGTGTGTTGCCTGTTGTTTTTTTGTTTGTTCAGCACTTTGGTTTGGACTTGTTCCTGTTTAAAGTGCTTTATAAATAAAATGGTATGGTATGGTAAGATGTTATAATTATGAGATAATATCTCATAATTATGAAATGATATCTCATAAGTATGAGATGATGAGTCAAAAACAATTAGAATGCAATGCTCTTCCGTAACCTTTCATTTTATATTTTATATATTTTTTTCTAATTACATATATGTTAATTGTTATGTATTTCATTATTATAAAATTAATAAAAAAGAATAAATAAATAAATAAATAAATAAATGTGCTCTGCAGGCCAGGAGTTATTTCTGTTTGCGACCAGGCCTTTGATCCTGTCCAGATGGATGTTTTATTCTGTGCCTTTTCTGTGTGACTATATGAAAAAAAGCAAGTGAGATGAATGAATGGTGTGAGGATTTTATTTTTGTTGGATCAAACCAATTTGATCCAAAACAAAACAACAACAAAACGTTGCTTTGCACATATTTTGGATCTGAGGAGAACCCATTTGATTTTAATGAAGGAAGGAGCTGCTCACATGTTTATGAATGAATAGTTGCATTTCCTGCTTCATGTTGTGCTAATTTTGCCTTTTCATTTTCTATTTTTATTTAGACATTTGAGATTTAAAAAACAAAAATCTATTTTTCAAGAGGGACCTGGACAAGTATCATAGTCAAACAAAACCACAGTTATTAAAACATAATGAAATACAGAATAAAAAGGGGGGTGGAAAGGGAAAAAGCTGACAGTTTGTACAATGAAGGGTCATGTAATGAAAATGTTTAATAAGATAATTATTTTCAATCCAGATTGAATCATCTTCAAAAAAGCACTATTTTCAGATCATAGTTTGTAATAAAATACAACGCTTATTAAAAAGTAATGCTCTCTTTGTGAGAAACTGTCCTCACATATGAAGTAAAATATTCATCAAATTGTCATTAAACATAAGTTAAATGTGAAAATGTGTGATTTTCTGGAATCAGAAATAAGGCTGAAGAGAACTAAAGAAGTCAGACGAACAAAACTCTGCTAAATTATTTGCTTTAAATGTGTAGGATTATTATTTTTATTGTTTTTGCTGTTGTTGTTGTTATTATATTAGGTTTTCTTTATTGAAAATTCATCAAACTGTTGTATGCTGTGTTGTAATTTTTTTCAGTGTTAAGCCACGCCTACTTTTTTCCAATACCAAAAGAAACAAACAAAACAAGGCTAAAGAAGCAGAAAACTTCAATAAATAAATAAAGGCCTAATATTAGATTGCAGATCATGCCAGAGTCATAAACTGAGATCAATGTGTGTCGAAAAAAAGTTAAGAGTTACAGCCATTGTGGTCAAACCTTGATAATAACATTATGTGCAACTTGAGGCGATGTGAGATGCACTCAGACTATGTGTTATGAATGACTCTCAGCTACTATTGCATTGGTCAATATATGTAAAAGAGCTATGTTGGCGTGGACAAATTCTGCCAATTAATTCTAAAAGTCCGTTGCAGATTCACTTTTTTATGTATCTCTGCAAGTTTCATTAAAATATTGGTGTCATATGATATTTTGCAAACAGAAAACCAAGTTGACTCCAATGAACGCCACTGTTCTAAACAAAGATCTTCAGTAAATGTTGGGGCTTGTTGTAAAGTTTGTGGGTCCTTGCACCAAATCTTGGTGCAATATCTACACAACATGTGAGTTACATCCTTTTTTGGGTCTGTTAAGGGCGATTAATCGTGGTAGTCATCGCAGACTGGGTTAAAGCCAGACGTAAATACACCCAATAATAACTTTCTAAGAGTTTCATGAAAATCAGTCCAGTAGTTTATGCTATATTTTGCTAACAGACAGGCCTTTAAGCACACATGCGTTGTTGTTGTTAGATCGTTAGTCAGTAAAACACAACTGTCTATCTATCTATCTATCTATCTATCTATCTATCTATCTATCTATCTATCTATCTATCTATCTATCTATCTATCTATCTATCTATCTATCTATCTATCTATCTATCTATCTATCTATCTATCTATCTATCTATCTATCTATCTATCTATCTATCTATCTATCTATCTATCTATCTATCTATCTATCTATCTATCTATCTATCTATCTATCTATCTATCTATCTATCTATCTATCTATCTATCTATCTATCTATCTATCTATCTATCTATCTATCTATCTATCTATCTATCTATCTATCTATCTATCTATCTATCTATCTATCTATCTATCTATCTATCTATCTATCTATCTATCTATCTATCTATCTATCTATCTATCTATCTATCTATCTATCTATCTATCTATCTATCTATCTATCTATCTATCTATCTATCTATCTTCTATCTATCTATCTATCTATCTATCTATCTATCTATCTATCTATCTATCTATCTATCTATCTATCTATCTATCTATCTATCTATCTATCTATCTATCTATCTATCTATCTATCTATCTATCTATCTATCTATCTATCTATCTATCTATCTATCTGTCTATCTATCTATCTATCTATCTATCTATCTATCTATCTATCTATCTATCTATCTATCTATCTATCTATCTATCTATCTATCTATCTATCTATCTATCTATCTATCTATCTATCTATCTATCTATCTATCTATCTATCTATCTATCTATCTATCTATCTATCTATCTATCTATCTATCTATCTATCTATCTATCTATCTATCTATCTATCTATCTATCTATCTATATATCTATATCTGTCTGTCTATGAGACATCAGTGATTGGTTGCAGTGTTTCAGTCCTGGTCTCACCTCCACCACTGTCTGTAGTAAAGGCAAACAGGGCCATATTGCCTGAGTATAAATGGGGAACTGCCATCAATGTGTAACCGCAGGCTGATAACACAAGCACCAATTGCTGGCTAATAATATCAAGGTGTGGCTTTGTGAGACGGCACCAAGTGGCATCAAAGTCACGGGTGATTCATGCTTTTATGGCTCTGGTCCAGCTAATAGCAAGATTCCCTTCTGTTCTCGAGGAAGATTGTTTCCAAGTGGAAGGCTTCGGACATTTCCCGTGCTGGGTGGTGAGACCCTCAGCGTCCGATTCGTCAGAATAGGGTGAAGAGTTTACAATAACACAGTCAGAATCGCGCCGAGTTCATCCTCTTCCCTGTTGTTGGACGGGGAAGTTCTGATTTGTGAGTTTGCGCATATAGCCAGGCTGCGCAGCACTGACAGTGACGGAGGCCAGAGCTCATTTGGACCAAGTGCGGCTTCAAAACAATGGTTCGGTGCAACTCTGAGTGCTCCATGTTTGCTGTCAGTGTGTGTGAATGAGGAGGTGTTGGGTGAGGGACTAGATAGAGATGCCAATGAGCTGGAGGCTGCAGCTGAGGAAGGTGTGTGTGTGTGTGTGCGTGCGTGTGTGGACGGCAGCAGGAAAGCTGTCCCCGTCTTGGCTGGGGCAGAAACTCAATCATTTGGGGTCGTTGACTCACTTTGGCCCCTTTTCCTCTCACACACAAACACACACACACACACCGAGGTTTGTAGACTCCCGGCTCCAGGAAGAACACTTCAAATGGAGAAGCAGGAAAACGGCGAAGGGGGAATGATACGAGGCCGGTGAAACACACAAACACGCTTGTCACTCAGTTGTACTCCGACGTATTCCTCGTTGGTGTTCGGTGTTTGCAGCGCAAGCAGAAAACGCACGTCCTCTCTGCTAAAAGGCCTTTCATGTCCTCGGAGCCTGTTCGAGCTGATGTCACCTGTTTGTCTCGCCTTATCTGATCAGACTGATGTCCACTCATGTGACAAAGATAACGACAAAAGAGTGAAAATCAATACCAACTCAACTCGGACGTCAGAATTCACCTGACGGCTTCCAGATTGGCAATAGACAATCGTTTGATGGCTCTTAACAGATCTTTGAAGTTGACATTTTGCAGAAAATCAGTCAGCATGTTGACACAACACACCATTAAATGTGTTGACCTTAAAAAATTAATTTATTACTAAAGCAAGTGACCTTTGAAGGAGAATTCAGATTTCCACTTTCAGTGGAAACCACTTTTGCTACGTGTCCTGAAAATTATTCTTCATTGTTGCGCTGTTTTTTATTTTCCCGGATTAATTTACTGTCGAGATCAAGGGTCTGCAACCTGTGGCTCAGGAGCCACATGCGACTCTTGAGTCCCTCTGCAGCGGCTCTGTCAAGCTTTGGCTAAAACTGAATTTTATTGGTTATACACACAACAAAAATGCACTGGTTCACAGTTTTCTTGTAATTTCTTTTGCAAATACAGGTAGTCCCTGGGTTATGACGGTCTCGACTTACGATGATTCGACTTTACGAACGCCTCACATTGAAAAGCATTGTTTCAAGTTACGTGGTTTATGCGCCTTTACACCAGAAAATACGGTACCGAAATAAAACTTACAGGAGAAACAAAACTTACAGGAGGGAGGGAGTGGGGAGCTTTACATGTTGGAAACTTGAGACCTCAGGCAGAACGGAGCAGAGGAGGAGGTCAGGAGGGGCTAATATGCTAAATATGCTAACTCTGGACTACTGTACCGCACGTGGAAATACAGGAGACCTTATTGTTTTGAGCAGAGGGACAGCTGAGCAACGAGCTAACATGCTAACAGACGTTGCTGTAAACGCTGTGAAGCTGCAGGAAGCTCACCAGCTCCCAGTAAGAAATTAACTCTTTTTTTTCCCCCTTCATTATGGCTTTGAATGTATGTGTTTTTTGATAATTATGTAGGGTAATGTGTTAGGATAGGCGAAGTGCTTGGTAAAAATACAGTGCTGTATGTGAGGTGCCGTTTGGACGTATTTTCCGACTTACGACGATTTCTGTTTTACGAACGGGCGTAGGAACTGCGTCGTAACTCGGGGACTACCTGTATGTGAACACCGGAGCGAGTGCAAGGAGTAAAACATACTTTAACTTGATGATTTATTTCTTTATATGAAGAACTGTCTGCATAATTTATAGATCCATCCATTATCTTTACCTGCTTCTTCCAATATTATTTATATATTAACAAAAAAGGTAAAAAATGATTTTTTTTCTCCCTTCTTTACAAGAACATGGTCTTTTTCTTTACTAAACGTTATAAATCATTAGATTCAACCTTTATTTAGACATGTTAATCCCACTGAGCCTCAAGTATACAAGTACAGGTGGTCCCCGACTTACGAGCGAGTTCCGTTCCTACGACTGTCTCGTAAAACAAAATCTCGTACGTTGGAACCCGAAACACGTGTTCTCGTAAGTCCGGATTTTCGGTCGTACGTCGGAAAATTTATGCTAGCGCTACTACGAACACTCATTTTTCAACACAAATGTTCATACTAGTTCATGAACATGCTCAGAAACTTGTTTCCAAACGGTTAGCTAACACACTTTCATCTAAAGACATAAAAGTGCTGTATTTTTTGTATGTTCGTTACGAATTTACTGCTGGTTCGCCAGCTCATAAGTCTGGAACCTCGTATGTAAGAGCGCTCGTATAAGACGGGGAATACCTGTATACAAGATATTTTTTGCTTTATAATGTCACCCCACAAAAGCCCCCTCCAACAAGCCTAACATCTCCAGACTTCGCCCTTCTCTGACTTTTCCTGATGCTGAGAAACTCGTCCATGCCTTTGTCTCCTCCAGGCTCGACTACTGCAACTCCCTGTTTATTGGTATCCCTGGCAAAAACCTTCAGAAACTTCAATATATTCAAAACAGTGCAGCAAGGATTCTGTTGAGAGTTCGTAAATTTGAACATATTACACCCATTCTCCATAACCTCCATTGGCTTCCTGTCACCTACAGAATTCAGTACAAAACTGCTCTCATTACCCATCAATGCTTGCACGGCACTTCACCTGACTATCTAAAGGACATTCTTGCACCATATTCATCCACCCGGTCTCTACGATCACAGAACAGTAATTTCCTTCATATTCCTCGGACCAAATTGAGGACCATGGGAGACCGAGCATTCTGTGTGGCTGCCCCCCGCCTGTGGAACTCCCTCCCTGACGACCTGAGAGCTCCACAGTCACTGGTTGACTTTAAAAGCAGCATAAAGACCTTTCTTTTTAAGCAAGCCTATTCTGCCTCCACATGATTTTATCTTTGATCTTAGCTGATATCATTATTGATTTTACTTGATTTTATCACTTGTTTTATTTTATTTATTTTTTAAGCAAGCCTAATCTGCATCCACATGATTTTATCTTTGATCTTAGTCGATATTATTATTGATTTTATTTGATTTTATCACTTGTTTTATTTTGATCTTTGCTTTGTTACACTTTGTAGCACTTTGAGATTTGTATTAATGAAAAGTGCATTATAAATTGAATTCATTATTACTGTATTATTATTATAATGTGGCCCATGGGCCATCAATTGATCATCACAGCTGTAGCAGGTTGTTGCAACTCTGGACACGTTTAATCTGAACAAAGGTGTAAAAATGGCTCTTTTGATTGTAAAGGTTGCCGACCCCTGGTCAAGATCTTAGTTCGCCATTCCTTATATCAAAAAGAGCGTTTGAAACTTTATTCTTTATGTCAGTGACCAGTTTCCTTGTAATTATCGCCATCACAGTGAATGGTAGAAAGTAATGTAATTGCCTGTGTCTGTTTGTCAGTAAAATATCTCATGAACCAATGATCAGGTTTCTGTTTTTGTACAGCTGATTTAGAGCCAGCCCAGTTTGAGATGTGCACCACAACTGATCGACCATAGCAAACACAAAAATGGCAGTAACTGTTGATTTTACAGATACAAGACAGTATGCAGTCCACAGAGTGATTGCTCATGCAAGACTTTTTGTTTTAAACTTTGCCATGCAAGGCATCGGCCAGGGTGCAAGACCGTGTTATTCGTTAAAGGACTTCTATTTTTCACCAAACATCAATTCCCATTAAAAATGTGGAAGCAGTTTCCATTCAAATTTTATTTTCAGTAAGTGTTTAATTTTGTTTTTGCATTTTTGCATGTCTCAGCTTGGTTAGAGCAGTTGTCCTCCAATGCAAGAGTTGGGGGCTCAATTCCACCAGCAGTCACATGCTCAAGTGTCCTTGGGCAAGACACTGAACCCCTCATTGCCTCTGATGTGTGTCCCATCAGTGTATAGATGTGATAAAGCACTGATTATTCTTTGTATGAATGGGTAAATGAGGGCACAGATTGTTGTGTAACGTCTCATCTCAGTATTTGAACGCTAAATAAGAAAAATCGGTTATTTTGAATAAAAAATAACTTAAAACTGGTTTAGTTTTTAGTAAAATAAGTTTACAGTACAAATCAAAGGATAAATACAATAATTACATTTTTTTTTTAAGTTACATTTTTTTTTTCCATGATGACAGGTGAGGCGTGGCCTCACTTGCCTCCCCTGACCGCACGTCACTGTTGTAAAGCACTTTGAGTATCTTCATGGACAGTTGCTATATAAGTACAGTCCGTTTACCATTTACAATTAAGAACAGTTTAAAAAAGTTTAAATGCATTCATTAATACAATAACATTGAAACGTTTGATTTAATAACTAAACCCAAACACAAGTTGAGGGGCTAAAGAAGAAATCACATGAGCTGGATCCATAAATGAACTCACTTTCTTTGAGCCTGACCTCATTTTAGATGGATGGAGGTGAAAAATGTCATGCGGTGTGATGAATTAAAACATAAAATAGATTTCTCAAATCGAACACTATATTTAGAGCAAATTCACATCTACTTGAACTGAATAAAATGTTAAAGTTTTCAGGTTTTCCTTGAATAACTTTTTCCCAGCAAGACTTTTATTTTAGGCTTTGTGTATGCTGCAAAATCCTTATATATTTTCAACACTTAAACATTTTGTAAATCAGTTTATTAGTACTGTACTTGTTTTTCATGGAAATGTATCGGAAAATGCATTTGTGTTGTTCCAAAGTATCTTTTGGATTAACCCTCTTGCTGTCCTTTGGTCAAAATGACCCAGAAGGCCTCAGTTTTAAAAATGAGGCCTATAGGTCACTTTAACCCAAGGGCAGCAGGAGGGTTAAGTGTGTTTGTGCAGGTGAGGTCAGAGAGTCACACAGACAGTTGTTTTCTCAGTACGACACCTGGGCATCAGCGACGTAATCATCTCTTTCTGTCTCTCCTTCTCACACACATATACACACACAGACACACAATATTAACCCGGAGTGTGTTTTTGAATAAATTATTAACTCCTCAACTGCAGGTTCTAATACGCGACAGGCTCAAGGGGGGTAATTTGGACTCTTGATTTGCAAAGTTTAAAGAGCAGCGCAAACACATCACACAACTGCAAACGATAAGAAATCAATCGTCCAAACTCCTTTTGTCTTGATGATCTTGGAAAGTTCCCTAAAACGCACATCTACTTCCAGTTTTCCTTGATGCTCGTTTTCAGGGTTGCGTGTTTTAACGCCAGCTATAACTATAATAAAAATGCTAATTTGTAGCTTTCAGCGCATGTGCACTTCATCTATAGTGACTGTCAGCCTGCATTCACTATAGAACCTTGTATTTAGTGTGCCCTGCGACAATAAAAGTGCGAGTGTGAGCAACAGAGCAAAAGCAAGTGTATTTTTAGGACCAAGGGAACCCAAGTCCTCTCCCTGCGATAAGCTTTGGGCAAAGTTCGCCGGCTAAAGAAGGCCTGAAGAGCAAATAGAGAATGCGCACATATGTGCAGAGTTTAATACACGCATACACGGGGCTTAGTTTCAGTTTGACGTGGCAGGCAAAGGTAACGCTGCTTGTTTGTACACGAGGGGCAAATTAGGGGCAAGATCCAGGTTAGGTAAAGGTGAAGTGACATCATCACAACAATGGATTCTGGAGGGTTCAGGTAGAGTTCAGGCGATGGTGGTTGGACCAGCGTCAAACAGTGGTGGAGCTAGAGGGGGGGCTGGGGGGGCCAGTGCCCCCCAACCATCTGATTGGCCCCCCAGTGGCCCCCTCAGAATTTTTATTTTATTATTATTATTATTATTATTATTATTATTATTATTATTATTATTATTATTATTATTATTATTATTATTATTTTGTACTTCATTGTGTGTTTTATGAGTGTGGACAAAGTCAAACACTAAAGCTGTTTAGAAAAAGTTTATGTTGTTTATTTTCTTAAAGGGACAGAAATGTTTGTGAAACCTTGTTTTCGTACCAGTTTGAAGGAGCGGTGTACAATAATTCAGGGAATACGATTGTGGAATGTTCTGGAAGAAAATGTTAAAACAGCCAGATCTCTGTATATATTTAAGAGATTGTTAAAAGGGATTTTTTTTGAAAGAATATGAAAAACTAGCATAAGAATTTATATGAATCGTTGTTTGAGTTGATGTAGTCTTTAATTTGGTGATGTAGTTAACTTTGTTCTTTGGTAAATTATTGTTGTGAGTATCTTTGGGTAAAAAGGGGCAGAGATTATAAGATTATTCTTCATCTGCTTTCATTTTATTTTGAATGTATGTTATTTTATTTTTTGAGTTGTTACTTGATTTTAATGAAATGAATACAATTTAAATAAATAAATAATAAATAAATAAATAAAAAGACTTGATTTCTAAACTTAAAAATATTTAGATCACAGATCAAAAGTTTAAACTGAGAGAATGTATCATTTTAAGGGAAAAATATGTTGTTTCAAAATTTCATAGCGTCAACAAATCCCAAAAAAGTTGGGACAAGTCCATTTTTACCACTGTAAGTGGACCCCTTACCGATAGCCTTGCCCCCCCCAGCAATAAAAGTCTAGCTCCGCCACTGGCGTCAAAGTGGGTGAAATAATGCAGGGAAGATGCTGTGGGAACGAGAGTCGGACGGTTATGAAAACCAGTGTCCTTCTGTACGGAAAGCTCTGTTAGGATCAAAAACAACAAAAAGCACAAGAAGGGAAAAGATGACTCAATTCAAGGGCCAATAATAACAGAGATATTTCTGTTTGGACAGAGAGAGAGCGGATGATGTGGGAGAGGAGCTTAACAAATTGACCGAAAAGAGAATTTGAATGCAGGCGGAGAAAGAGAAAGAGCATCAGAGAGGATGAGAAGAGAGGAGATGCCACCAGACAGGAGGAGCAGTGGAAAACAAAAGAGGCTCCACACTCTGCTCCGTCTTATCTGTCCGAGGGCCTTATCCACCACGGACTCTGTTAGTGTAAGCCCCGATCCCTCCCTCCTAGCCAGCCGCTCTCCTTCCACCTCATCCCTCCATCTCCAGCCCCACCTCCCTGCTTTTCCAGCCCTCTGCTGTTTGCTGCTGGACCCCGTTATCTGGGGCCAGGGCTGACGTCAGAGGGGCCCACTGGTGCTGGGGGGGGGGGGCCGGAGACATGGGCTGATAGCGTGGCCGAGGCTGCCTCCACTGAGGCTGTGGGAACCACGGGCCCAGCCCAGTTCGACCCAGTGGCCCCGCACGTCCACCACACGAACACGCAGACACGAGGATGCACGGTTAATTCATCACGGCGAACACGGTTCGTGTAAATTTGTGTTCGTCTTCCCTTTTATGGCTGTCCCCATTATCAAAAGCCAATAAAATTAAAATGTTAACCACAACTTCCGCCGAAGGCGCAGATTTGTCAACAAAAAGCTGCAAATTTGAAAGCAACACATTTAGTTTAACGTCTTCATTGTAGAAATTGAACAACATCGTAAGCTGAGAAATTACTAAATTGTTTTGATCAGGCCTTGAAAATAACTTTATGCGCATTCTCATCTGACAGCTATGGAAGCCCATTTCTGCCAGTCTATTAAAAAAATTGCAGAAATTATCTCAAAATTTTGCGATACTAAGTAAAAAATTTGAGATACTAAAAATTTTGAGATGCTATCTCAACATTTTGAGATACTAAGTCAAAATTTTGAGATGCTATCGAGTCAAAATTTTGAGATGCTAAGTCAAAATTTTGAGATAGTATCTCAAATTTTTGAGATACTAAGTCAAAATTTTGAGATGCTAAGTCAAAAATTTGAGATACTAAAAATTTTGAGATGCTATCTCAACATTTTGAGATACTAAGTCAAAATTTTGAGATGCTAAGTCAAAATTTTGAGATACTAAGTCAAAATTTTGAGATGCTAAGTCAAAATTTTGAGATAGTATCTCAAATTTTTGAGATACTAAGTCAAAATTTTGAGATGCTAAGTAAAAATTTTGAGATACTAAAAATTTTGAGATGCTATCTCAACATTTTGAGATACTAAGTCAAAATTTTGAGATGCTAAGTCAAAATTTTGAGATAGTATCTCAAATCTTTGAGATACTAAGTCAAAATTTTGAGATGCTAAGTAAAAATTTTGAGATACTAAAAATTTTGAGATGCTATCTCAACATTTTGAGATACTAAGTCAAAATTTTGAGATGCTAAGTCAAAATTTTGAGATACTAAAAATTTTGAGATGCTATCTCAACATTTTGAGATACTAAGTCAAAATTTTGAGATGCTAAGTCAAAATTTTGAGATGCGAAGTCAAAATTTTGAGATAGTATCTCAAATTTCTGAGATACTAAGTCAAAATTTTGAGATGCTAAGTCAAAATTTTGAGATGCTAAGTCAAAATTTTGAGAAAGTATCTCAAAATTTTGAGATAATTTCTGCAAGAAAAATTATAATGGACTGGCGGAAATGGGCTTCCATGCATCATGCTTTCAGGTAAGTGTTTTTGAACGACTCTGCTACTACCAGGCCCAATTTTGGTTCAATTCCTTTAAAACTGATTGAGGTACAGCCATTTTTTTTTTGTGTTGCCAACTGCTGCCACTCTCATTTTGATTGACATCAAAGCTGAAAAGTCTATTTTTAGATTTCTATTTATGTGAAACAGGAAAGAAAGAAAAAAAGGAATTGATTTCCTCAGATTATCTGAAGTAGACACTTAGACTCAAGTGAAATGGGTTTAGTCATGGCAGGACTTTTTAAAGGGATGCATGTGTGTGTGTTTGTTGGTACGGGTCAACAGGTGCAAGTTGTGAAGTGTGGGGAGTGAATGCAGCAGGGATGAGGCTTCACATCAGTTGTTGCAGGTGCCGCACTCCCAAAACATGCTCACACTCACACATGCATATCACACACACACTCACCCACATATTTAAACCTCGTTTTGTTCATGCCTGAACAGCAATAACCACAAAACTCCTTAATGCAGAGACGAACCATCAATCTGTCGTTCAGTCATGTTTCTCCTATCACAGATGTTTCCAGAGATGGATTTGTCGGATGGGGAGTGGAGACACTTATCAGTGTGTTGTCCTCGATAAGTGAAGATTTGTAACCGTTGCAGTCGGACAGTCTTATGTGTGTGTGTGTGTGTGTGTTTGTCTCTCATTCTGACCTCTTCTGCGTCTAACAAGTAGGAGGAAGAAGCGAGCGGCCTTGACAGTGAGCGAGGGGTGGGAGGGGTGAGATCCCTGCAAAAGAAGGAAACCCTTGTTTTTGAGCTCCTCGACTCTTCTTGTCTATCTCGCCATCGTTTTTCTAAGATACACACACTCTCCTGGATTTTGCCAATAAGTTATAGAGTGAAGGTGAGAGGCTGAGCTCCAGTAAAGAAGGAATTACGGTATAAAGGTAAAAAAAAACACAGTTTGAACAATGAAAGCTGTGTATATTCATCAAAAGGAGAAACAAGTATTTTTATGAGCTTTTTTTATTTATTTAAAATAATCCTGATACTATATCTCAGTTATCACTGAATGAGACTTAAAAGTTATTTATTGTTCTGTATGTGTGGGAGGGTTTATAAGCTTTAGTATTAAAAATATTCTGGATCTTATGGCAAAATAAAGTGTTTACTCATTAAAGGGTGGTACTTTCAAATATTGAAGTGGGAACAAGAATTCAATATTTTATTTATTTTGTTTTATTTTATTCATAAAATGTATTCATTTTAAAATACAATATAAAATAATCCCATAAGAATACAAAATATAAAATGAAAGGCAGCAGAAAGAAGAAAAAAAATCTAATTATATCTGCCCCTTTTTTCAAACAATTAGGTCAAACAATAATAATCTTCAAGTAACAGTACAAAATGAATAACTCTTTCTAATTTTTCTAACTCTAATACAGTACACATTAAGCTACTTCATATACCTGTATTTTATTTTAAACAATTCAGTTTTGATCATTTTCTTAAATGTACACAATGACTTGGCATTTTTAACATCACTCTCCAAACCATTCCATAATCTAATTCCCTGGATTGAGGTAGATCGACCCTTCAAACTAGTTCTGAATTGTGGTTTTACAAATATATCTGTCCCCTTAAGATTATAACAACTTTGTCTTTTAACAAAATGTATTTGGATATTTAAAGGTAATGCGTTATTCTGAGCCCTATACATAACTGATAAAATATTATAATCTACCAAATCATGGAACTTCAATAACTTCAGTTGATAAAATAATGTACTTGATGGATGACAGTAATGCTTTCTAGTGATAATTCTTACAGCTCTTTTCTGTAAAACAAAAATATTGTCATGATCAAAAAGCTTCTCTGCAAAAAAAAAAAAAAAGTACAGTATATTAAAGCAAGAGGAATACAACAAATAAAACCAAAAATCTTGCACATGTCAAACTACTACCGGTAGGTAGGTTTACTGTTGCTCTTTTTCGTACTATAAGGCGCACCGGATTATAAGGAGCATTAAGTAAAACTAAACAGTCAAATAAGTCAAACTTTATTTAGCTCATTCACAATAACAACATAAAATTGATTCGAGGTCAGTAAGCACAACCAGAACTAATACATAAGGTGCACCTGATTATAAGGCTGACTGTTGATTTTTGAGAAAATTAAAGGATTTTAAGTGGGCCTTATAGTCCAAAAATACGGTAAGATGTATCACTTTCAAATACAAGCATATTTACATGTACATATCACAAATGAGTACAACGTTGTGAAATATCCAGAACATCATGCAGCGTGACATGTTTTAGAACTTGTTTGAAGTCTTTTGGCTGATTAAAATGAAGAATAAGAATAATGTGTTATGTGTTGTCATCATTGTATGTTCCCATACAGCGGCAAAATTGGCTCTCTGCATTTAACCCATCCACCCCCAGGTAAGAATATATTACATGTTTTTATGTGAGATTTTCTTCTTTTTTTTTCTTACATTAAATATTTTAGATATGGTAGTTATTTGTTTAATAGCATCAAAATCAAGGTGCATTGAGGGTCAGATGTAACATTTCAGCATGGAACTTAGATTTGTTCTGTAGAAAATTTACTTTATTTATTTGACTGTAACTGCTCAAAATTAGTTAGAAAACATTAGATTGTTGGATAAATCCATTCTTCTTCCTAGCTGTGTGCTTTATGTGCCAGTAACTGCCATTCTATAAAATTATTGTAATGCAAACATGTATTTAAAATCACTTATAAAAAAATGTTGAATTAAAAAGGAAAAAGTGTATTATCATCATCATCATTATTATTATTGTTGTTTTTGTTGTTGTTGTTGTTATAAATTTTGTCATTGTTATTATTATTATTATTATTTCTCTTACATTGTCGTTTAAAAAAAATACAATAATCCAAAGCTAATTGCACCTGAAGTTGTGTTGTCAGAGTTTGTATCTTGACTGAGACACCCATAAATGTCCTCACTTACAGAAAACATTGTTCACGTTTCTCCATTCTCACACACACAAAAATAAATAAATGTAACAAGTAGTTTATAAGTAGAATGTAACTTTAATACAGCTTGTTTCACCAAAATAAAGCTCAAAACACAACATAGACACATTATCACGTGTTCAAGATATTTGAATTAATAAGATCTCAAAGCTTGTATTAATAAATCGTGTTTTTAGTGATGAGAGATCACTTCAGCTCTCAGACGGTTGTTTGCATTATACTTGTTCCACTTTAGTTTAACGAGACTCCACACACAAAAGGTTTGGAGTCTTATTTGAAATGTCTCGATAGCATAGAAGAGGAAACCACCAGAAACATCCAGGAGAACTGTTTCTGTTAGCACAGTATAAAGTAAATAGCTTGAATGACCGTGGTCTTCTCCATGTTGACAGACTCATGTTGCCTCATCTTTGCCCTCTGTTCGACATGAAAACTGCAGAGCTCATTAGGCTGTTTAATTGGTCCGTCACAGTGTCTGTGGGCTGGTTCTGAGGTCTGGCTCCACTCCAGACTTAAATAAACCAAATCAACAGACGCTGTGCAGACTGACCGACAGATCAAACAGAAAGAACTCAGTAAGAATCACATGGGCCAATTATTTATGGGTGCTTGCATGCTTAATATTTAGCTAAAAAATGAAACATTTGAGATTTAAAACCGTATTTGAGAGCTTTAAACATATGTAGACCCCTCCCTTATCTTGATGGATTTCTCTCTGCTTTAACAGTCACACTAAGAGTACTACTTGTCTTTTCTTACTTTTTATCTGTAAGCACTTCTTAAGTTTCGCAAGTTTTTATCCATTCAGACATCAAAATATTCAGGACATTCCAGCTGTGACTTTTTTTTGTGTGTCTTTATTTAAAAAAAAAAAGAAAATCCAATAGAAATACATTGAGATGTTTAATTCCTTCAAAGACACTATCCTCTTTAAAATCAACTTCAGCATACTTGCTTTTTGTCTTTTTAAGCTTTAGCCTGATAGTAAATGTTGTCAGTTGTTATGCTCCACTGGTTGGATGTGACGTAGAGGAGAAAGATCAGTTTAGGAACGATCTGGATGAAGTGATAGAGAGTATTCTCAGGGAGGAGAGAGTGGTGATTGGAGCAGACCTGAATGGACATGTTGGTGAAGGAAACAGAGGGGATGAGGAAGTGATGGGTAGGTTTGGTGTCAAGGAAAGAAACCAGGAAGGACAGATGGTGGTGGATTTTGCCAAGAGAATGGAAATGGCTATAGTCAATACCTATTTCCAAAAGAGGGAGGAACATAGAGTGACCTATAAGAGTGGAGGAAGGAGTACACAGGTCGACTACATTCTGTGTAGAAGAGGAAACCTGAGGGAGATTGGAGACTGTAAGGTTGTGGCAGGGGAGAGCGTGGCCAGACAGCATCGGATGGTTGTGTGTAGAATGACTGTTGTTGTGAAGAAGAGAAAAAGAGTAAAATCAGAGAAGAAGACCAAATGGTGGAAGATGAAGAAGGAAGAATGTTGTGAGAAATTCAGAGACGAGCTGTTAAAGGCTCTGGGTGGTAAGAAAGAGCTTCCAAGTGACTGGGCTACTACAGCAACAGTAATTAGAGAGACAGGTAGGAAGGTACTTGGTGTGTCATCTGGACAGAGAATGGATGATAAGGAAACCTGGTGGTGGAATAGTGAAGTGCAGGACGCCATTCAAAGAAAGAGATTAGCCAAGAAGAAATATGACTGTGAGAGGACTGAAGAGAGGAGACAGGAATATAAGGAGATGGGACATAGAGCAAAGAGGGAAGTAGCTAAGGCAAAGCAGAGGGCGTACAATGAGTTGTATGGGAGACTGGACACTAAAGAGGGCGAGAAGGACTTGTACCGATTGGCAAGACAGAGGGATCAGGCTGGAAAGGATGTGCAGCAGGTTAGGCTTATTAAAGATGGGAATGGTAATGTTCTAACAAGTGAGGAGAGTGTGATGGGAAGATGGAAGGATTACTTTGAGGAGCTAATGAATGAAGAGAATGAAAGAGAAAGAAGAGTAGAGGTCATAGAAACTGTGGACCAGGAAGTGGGAAAGATTAGTGAGGGTGAAGTCCGGAAAGCTCTGAAAAGAATGAAGAAGGGGAAGGCAGTAGGACCTGATGACATACCAGTGGAGGTTTGGAAATGTCTTGGAGAGATGGCAGTGAGGTTTTTGACTCAAATATTTAATGGAATATTTGAGGGTGAGAAAATGCCTGAAGAATGGAGAAGAAGTGTGCTGGTTCCCATTTTTAAGAACAAGGGTGATGTACAGAGTTGTAGCAACTACAGGGGAATTAAGTTGATGAGCCACACGATGAAGATCTGGGAGAGAGTTGTGGAAGGAAGGCTTAGACAAGAGGTGACTATCTGTGAGCAGCAGTATGGTTTCATGCCAAGAAAGAGCACCACAGATGCCATCTTTGCTTTGAGGATGTTGATAGAGAAGTACAGAGAGGGTCAGAAAGAACTCCATTGTGTGTTTGTGGATTTAGAAAAAGCATATGACAGGGTGCCAAGAGAGGAGGTGTGGTATTGCATGAGGAAATCTGGAGTGGCAGAAAAGTATGTTAGACTGGTACAGGACATGTATGAGGACAGCAGGACAGTGGTGAGATGTGCTGTGGGAGTGACAGATAGCTTCAAGGTGGAGGTGGGATTGCATCAAGGATCGGCTCTGAGCCCCTTCTTGTTTGCTCTGGTGATGGACCGACTAACAGATGAGGTCAGGCAGGAATCCCCATGGACTATGATGTTTGCAGATGACATTGTGATCTGTGGTTAGAACAGGTGGAGGTATTTATTCATTTATTTTCATTTACCCTTTATTTACACAGGTAGTCTCATTGAACCACGAGAACTCATTATGAGATCTGTTTAGGGAGCAGATGGTGGGGGTTAAGGGCCTTGCTCAGGGGCCCAGAGTGGGGTGAATGAGATGAGGGTGGAGGTGCTTCACCTTTTTCCACCCACATTTTTTGATGTTGTCAGTACCGGGGCTTGAACCGGCGATCTTCCGATCACAGGCCCACTGTCTAACCACTGCGCCACCACTCCCCCACTTGCATGTGGGGAAAGAGGAATGAAAGTCAGCCGTAGTAAGACAGAGTACATGTGTGTGAATGAGAGGGAGGCCAGTGGAACAGTGAGGCTACAAGGAGCAGAGGTCACAAAGGTGCAGGACTTCAAGTACTTGGGGTCCACTGTCCAGGAAAATGGGGAATGTGGTAAAGAGGTGAAGAAGAGAGTCCAGGCAGGATGGAGTGGATGGAGAAAAGTTTCAGGAGTGATTTGTGACAAAAAGGTGTCAGCAAAGGTCAAAGGAAAAGTTTACAAGACAGTGGTGAGACCAGCTATGTTGTATGGTCTGGAGACAGTGTCATTGACAAAAAGACAGGAGAAAGAACTGGAAGTAGCAGAAATGAAGATGCTGAGGTTCTCCTTAGGAGTGACAAGGATGGATAAGATCAGGAATGAGATAATCAGAGGTACAGCACATGTTGAACAACTGGGAGATAAAGTTAGGGAGGCCAGACTGAGATGGTTTGGACATGTCCAGAGGAGGGACAGTGGGTATATTGGTAGAAGGATGTTAGACATGCAGCTGCCAGGAGAAAGACAAAGAGGCGATATATGGATGCAGTTAGAGAGGACATGAAGGTAATTGGAGTGAAGATGCAGAGGAACGAGGGAGGTGGAGAAAGATGACTCGCTGTGGTGACCCCCGAAGAGGGAAAAGTCAAAAGGTTGCTATTTAATATATTATTTAGAGCTTTTTTAATTGTATGGTCTTCCTTAAAGTTTAATATTTAATTTAAAATATACCAAATTAATATTCAGAACTAGCACCCATGACTTAAATACTTGAAGTAGGGTTTTGTCTGGAAAAAAAACATGAACATTTAGCATCTTATCTGTTGTACAGATCTATTTAAAAGATCACTGTTTGAAAAAAAAATAGAGGTTAATTATGATAGAATAGGATGTATGATAGCATAGCTACTGCCACATTTAAACAAATCCAATCTAAAAATCTTCATAACAGTTCATATAAACACTATTATTTTATTTAAAAAATTATACTACCTTCACTTTTGCAAAGTAATTTTAGCAGTAAAGTACAACAGAGCTTTAGGGCCATGCTAAGATTTTTTTTTTAAGTCTTAATAAAATTACGACGAGAATAACATCACTCAAGACTTTTGTTTCAGCTCTTGTTTATTTTTTTCCATGAGTCAGATTCACAATGTGACTTGGCAATCTATCCAGTAGGAGTGTCAGCAAATGACCAATCCAAAGCTAAATGCTCCTTACCTGCAGAGCTGCTGCAGCCCATCAGAGCGTACCACCTTACTGTAAACTGGTTCAAAGTCCTGATACTGATAATAATCTGATGCTGATGGGCAAACAGATTAACTATCTCCTTACTGTATTTGTAAAATCAATACAAAATAACTTAACCAGTTGCTCAACATTCATCATTTTACCACAGTTAAAATGTGGTAAACCTGCTTTATCGTGTTGGAGTTCGGATTATATTACAACTCATTTAGCTTTGGATTGGTCATTTGCTGACACGTCGACTGGATTGATTGACAGGTTGAGTCGTGGATCCGACTCGTGGAAAGAAAAAATTTTTTATAAATAAAGGAGAGCTGAAAAAAAAAAGTCTCATACAACTTTATTCTTGTAATCAGTGCTGGGCAGCGCTAATCCAAAAATTAGTTCCACTATTTCTAAAGCACTAATTTATTTATTTAGGCCCGCAATTTCAAAAGCACTAATGTCTTGTGAAAATTAGGGGAAGCTAATTCTAAACCGCTAATTAAATTCAACAATTGCTAGCCAACAAGTTATGCAATATTTGCACTAGACTGCCAACTAGCGGTGCATGAACTGTTATACACCTTTATCCTACCTCTTACGTCACAGCAGCAGCTTCCCATTAACTCCTCCTGACCCACCTGGATATTTACAGTCCTGGACAGAAGAAACATCACAGTTGGCAAAAAGAGCAACAAACATAAAAAAAACTTTACATGTATTAACAGCTGCACGTACAAATTATATTCTTCATTACACATGCACATACTTTGTATTTATTTTTTTAGATTATCCTATATCTGTTAAGCACCTTGGTCAATGCAAGGCATTGCAGGAAGGTGCTATACAAATAAAGTTTATTACATTATTATTATTATAACTTCAATTCAAAGACCACATCAACAGTACAGGTAAAATTAAAGTTAGAGATCAAGTTTTAAAGTGCACTTCCAAGTTGTATCCAAGTTTAATTCATATAAGAGTCAATTAAGCTTAATTTACTTCAATATTGTTTCAAAAAACAAATAGTAATTTCTTTTTTGTTGCGCAACCGAAAAATAAATTAAACCAATTCCAAAATTCTATAGGCAGTCAACAGATTTAATGAAAAGTAACTAAAATGATCCTAAAAGGATGAAATTACAAAAATCAAAGGATTTATTTAATACTTTACGTACATATATTCTATTCGGCCACGAAATTAACAAAATGAGAATGATCTTTTAATCCCTAAGACCACTTTTAAATCTCAAATACACGGGCGTGTCGCCACCGCATTTCTACATAAAAGGAACCCAAATAAATAAAACAAACGACTCACCGTCGAGTGGTGGACACAAAACACACAATACAATCCTCCAGCCACGTTAATTTGGCTTGAAACAGCGGGGTTCTCTGCGGATTTATGAACACCGAGTGCAAACAGCTAGCCATAAACGTTAGCACCCGAGTTCACCTCTGACCCGGAAGATGTCAAGATGGAATAGTCCATTTTTAGTAGGGGGATACAGAAATCGACCGGTTTTTGTATTGCGTTTTTAATGATCGTTTTCATCGTAGCTATAATTATTTTTATGTTAAATGTACATTAACAAGCATGAGCAATGTTAGTGATGTAGGTGACTGGCCGGGGCGGGCCGGGGCCCCTGCTGATTTGGGGCCCCAAGCAACGGCATCATTTGCCTACATGGTAGATCCGTGTCTGTTCTCCCCTCTGCTCCCCCAACCCTCCCTCCTCTCTGCTCTTTACGGTGAGGGAGGGGAAAAAGGTAAAACAAGCAGCATAAGAGCCTCTAAATAAGTTTATTCGTTTTTACTGATAGATAATTAGTTATTAGCGGTACTGCATTTTAAATAAAAATAGCACAAATCCGCTTATGAATTATAAAAGTTAGTCAAACCACAAAAACGCTGACAAATAATTTAGGTCCGCCAAAGCTGGGCAACGCTAATTAAAAAATTAGTTCCACAATTTCTAAAACGCTTATTAATTTTTTTAGGTCCACAATTTCAAAAGCACAAATGTCTTATGAAAATTAGGGGAAGCTAATCTAATCCGCTATTTATATATTTATATATTATATATATATATATATTTATATATAGCCGGCAGCGTTATCAATATTTGCACTACACTGCCAACTGAAAAGTAACAAAAATGATCCTAAAAGGATGAAATTACAAAAATCAAAGGATTTATTTAATACTTTACGTACATATATTCTATTCGGCCACGAAATTAACAAAAAATAGAATGATCTTTTAATCCCTAAAACCACGTTTAAATCTCAAATACACGGGTGTGTCGCCACCGCATTTATACATAAAAGTAACCCAAATACATGAAACTAACGACTCGCCGTCGAATGGTCGACACAAAACACACAATAAAATCATCCGGCCACGTTAATTTGGCTTGAAACAGCGGGGTTCTCTACGGATTTATCCATTAGTAACCCAGCACTACCAACAGGCAGACACAGAGTTAGCGTCTATAGGTAGTCAACAGATTTAATGAAAAGTAACTAAAATACATAAAAATAACGACTCACCGTCAAATGGTCGACACAAAACACACAATAAAATCATCCGGCCACGTTAATTTGGCTTGAAACAGCGGGGTTCTCTACGGATTTATCCAAGTACCCAGCACAAACAGTAGCCACAGAATTAGCCCCCGAGTTCACCTCTGAGTGACCCGGAAGATGTCAAGATGGAATAGTCCATTTTTAGTAGGGGGATAAAGAAATCGACCGTTTTTTTTATTGCGTATTTAATGATCGTTTTCATCGTAACTATAATTATTTTTATGTTAAATGTACATTAACAAGCAGGATCAATGTTAGTGATGTAGGTGACTGCACGGGGCGAGGCGGGGCCGGGGCCACTGCTGAAATGGGACCCCCAGGCATTTACCTACATGGTAGATCCGAGTCTGTTCTCAGCTCTGCCCCCCTCCCCCTCCCACCCTTCCTCCTCTCTTCTGTTTACGGTGGGGAAAAAGGTAAAACAAGCAGCATAAGAGCTTGTAAATAAGTTTATTGGTTTTTACTGATAGATAATTAGTTATTAGCGGTACTGCATTTTAAATAAAAATAGCACAAATCCGCTTATGAATTATAAAAGTTAGTCAATCCACAAAAACGCTGACAAAAAGTTTAGATCCACTGTAAGCGGATTAGCGCTTTAGCGCTCCCAAGCGGTCTGGCGCCCACCACTGAGGTCTGCTGTACGCGGATTAGCGCTTTAACGCTTTAGCGCTCTCTAGCGGTCTGTGCCCACCACTGCTTGTAATATTAAGACTTTATTTGACTTTGTTCTCGTAATACTACGACTTTAATCTCGTATTTTTATGGCTGTTAATTTTTTTTTCTTAGCGTGGCCCTAAAGCTCCATCGTAGTAAAGTAAAACTGACAATGCAAAAGGTATTTAAAGTAGTGTTTGCATTAGTTTTTTTTATTAAAGTTGTTCTAAGACTGTTGCAATATTTTTTTTTGTCTCATTCCCCCTCAAATTAGCTGTTAGCTTGGCAGTTTGACTAGAATTAAATTGTATATATTTTTTTCAAACTAAAGTGGTTCAGGAAGCTATCTGCAACAGGTAAGATGTTAATTGTTCGTAACCTCAACACAGAACCCCACTTCAAACAATTTGAACTACTTCTTCAAGAGTATCTTTTCAAACACCCTTTCTTGTGGTGTGTTCTGCTGTGTTCAGAGATGTGTTTGCGTTACGTTCGAGTG
>JBBPBX010028986.1:0-26245 GCA_038048925.1 Garcialebias charrua | reverse complement strand
ACTAAAATAAACTACTACTTACTACTTGTACTACTATTCCTACCTGGCGTTTTTTTCACTTATCGCTGGTCTTCAGGGTATGAATGCCCCGCGATAAACGAGTGACTACGGTACTGTATTTCCATCTTTAATTGCTTTCTTTCTTTAAAAAAAAATCTTTCTTTCTTTCTTTCTTTCTTTCTTTCTTTCTTTCTTTCTTTAATAACAGTATGAATCCAACACATTTTTTTAAAAACAGCTGAACTTTAGCCCGAAAACAGCTTTTATGTTCCAAAATGGTCATAAACTGAGACCTGCACATGAGATAAGGGTTTTTAGACAGAGCTGGTGATGAAGAGTGGGACCGTTTGGGAGTTGGCGAGGTTAAGAGCTGATGTGCATCACAGCATGCACTAAAAGAGTCAGAGGTGAGCGGCGCTTAGGCAGGTAGGAAGAGAAAAAGCTTGTTCTTCTTTGTTAGACAGGAAAGAAAAGATGCAGAGAGCAGGAAAAGGGAGACACTTCTCCAACCTCACAGGTCACATCTTTGCAGGAGGGTAAACAGAGGGAAAAAAAGACATTAATGACACAAACAGACACATGGAGGCAGTTGGAGTGAGAGGGAAAAGGAAAGCAGTACAAGACCCCCTCCTGTTAGGTCCCAACGGGGCGAGGGGAAAGGCTTCACCCCTCAGAATCCGTCTGATGAGGTCGTCTACCCGGTGACCCCACCACCTACCTGCGCCCAGACAGCCAACGGAGACGGCCACATGGACAAAGACAGACATTCAGACAGACTGATGCACTGAAACAAGAAAGAATAGTATTTTCTTTAAAGAAGACATAAAGACAAGAGAATAAAAGGACGACAGGAACCTCTGGAATGGAAGACGAGCACGAGTAAAGGAGTCAAAGACAAAGTGCAGATGAATGAAACATGAAGGTGGCGTTTGGTTTGTCGGTTTGAGATGAAGGTATGACGCGTGACGGGGTGAGACGATATATGAGAAGTGAAGGCACTTTTTTTTTTAAAAGGAAGACATTTTTTTTCAGAAGCACCCCCCACCCTTTAGAGAGCACCAACTTTTCAAACAACATTCAGGAAAGTTTAGACAAGCAGAGAGCCAGCGAAGGAAGACTTGAGACAGAAAGCACGCTGCAACACCGAGACAAGGAGGGATCAGTCTCCATCATCCACTCACCACAGGGCCCCGAGTGCTTGATGTGGATGAGACTTTGTCTCAGACACTCCGCCTTGCGTCGCCAACAGTCGTTGTTGTAGCTGCGCCCGTTCTTTCCGCAGATGGGCTTGTAGCTGCCGTCACAATCGATGGGATCACAGGAGCAGCGGGAGCCCAGCTCCTCCACCAGACACACGGAGTTAAACCGACACTCTTCTTCACAGCCCCCTGGAAGTAAAGACAATGAGATGCGTTAAATACTAGGGATGCACCGATCCACATTTCTTACTTCCGATCCGATACTTAAATCTGGGTATCGGCCGATACTGATACTTTCCCGATCCGATACCGTTCAGGTATATGAGGCTGTAATAATGAAGTTTTTGAACTGCGACTACTTTCTTAACATTGTGTGAGTTAAACCCTATGAGGACACTCTGGGCCTCACAACAGGACACACCTAAAATTTAACAGCACACAAGAGGCAGGTCTATATCACAGACGTCCTTCTCACTCATGGTGCAGCTGGAAAACTAAAATACCGCTAAGCATTATGGGAAAGACAAGAAAATCCACTACCGTAGCGGTTAAGGGGAGTGGACGGTGTTGTCTTTCCCATAATGCTTAGCGTGCATTATGTGCATGGTGCAGCTGGAAAACAAACAAAAAAACGCTAAGCATTATGGGAAAGACAACAAAATCCACTCCCGTAGTGGTTAAGGGGAGTGGACTGTGTTGTCTTTCCCATAATGCTTAGCATTTTTTTAGTTTTCCAGTTGCACCATGAGTGAGAAGGACGTCTGTGATATAGACCTGCCTCTTGTGCGCTATTAAAGTTTGGGTGTTTCCTGGTGTGAGGCCCAGAGTGTCTTCATTGGGTTTAACTCACACAATGTTAAGACGGTAGTCACAGAATATGGTGGAACACATGCTCTTTGAAGCCGGATCAAAAATATCGGCAGGTTGGATCGGAAAATCCGATACTTAAATTATGCTGGTATCAGATACCGATACTGGATCGGATCGGCCCCATCCCGGGGCGGCCGTGGTGTAGTGGTAATGGCAGTCGGCCCCCGATCGGAAGGTTGGAGGTTCGAATCCCGCGTCCGCCCACCATGTGTCGTTGTGTCCCTGGGCAAGACACTTAACCCCGAGTTGCTCCCGGTAGGTCTGGATGGCGCCTTGCAAGGCAGGCTACCACTACCGGTGTATGAATGTGTGAATGAATGGGTGGATGGCTGGTATTGTAAAGCGCTTTGAGGCTCCTCACAGGGGGCTGGAAAGCGCTATATAAATAAGCTCCATTTACCATTTACCATTAAATACTCAGCAATAATCTAGCCTTAATCCCGTCTCGTTTTCAGACCAATCAAACCGTTCAATGACCACTTTAGCCCCGGAAGCGTCTACATTCACGCATTTGTTCAGGTTTTATTTTTTGTTAATTTGACACACATCTGTGGAGACGCTGATAAGTTCATTTGGAGTGGTTTCCAACAGAAGGTTTGGTGCCAGCGTGACAGACTAATCACTACAGAGGAGAGGACAGGACATGTACCCAACAGGCGTAAAAAAAACAATATTCAAAGCAATGAAAGAGCTGAATTGACTTCTGCGAGCGGTGAGACTCTGCCGGCCAAAGCTCGGGGAAATAAATCAGCTTTTATCTAAACAGTAATAACATGTCAGGGTGGACTGAAGTCTTCGGCTCTGGGTGTAAAAGCTTCTCTTTCAGCAGCAGAGGGTGAACCTTTTATGTAACCACATTAAATACGGTAATGCTCAAGAAGTCAATGTGAGAACCGCACTGACACAAGTTTATACTGTAACAATATTTTAAAATCTGGATTTATTGTGCAAATGTTTATGCAGCATTCACACTACTCTGAGCCATTTTTCTTACGTACGTTTTTCGGCATCTTTCTCGTTCCGCAATCGTTGTGCCATTTCAAAAACATTCAGCTCTTTCAGGACAGTTCTGCTATGATTGTTAGTACTGGTGCAGCTTTAGTTTTTTGACATGTTTAGCCTTTTCTGTCATTTTTTTTCCCCTCATAGAAAATGAATTGAGCTCATTTTACTTCCTTCAAATCTTTGGAACTGTTTACAACTTTTTACTGCTCCTTTCACATTTTGTTCTGCTTCAGCTTCTTTCTGCTTCTTTGTGCAAATTTAACCTTTTTTCCAGCTACTTTCACCTCACTTCATATGTTTTTTCAGCTGTTTTGTGCTCTTTTCAGATTCTTTCTACTAACTACAACATTTTTGTGCTTCTTCTAACTTATTTCTGCTAAGTTCAGCTTGTTATGTTCATTTCAGCTAATTTACAGCAATAATTACAGTTTTAGCTTTTTCTACCATTTCAGCTACTATTTCGCTGGTCTTATGCTAACTTTAGCTTTTGCAGCTAACTCCACATTTTTAGAACTATTTTCAACTTTTTTCAGCTTAATTCAGCAAAAATTTGCTCTCTCTACTTCCTTTTGCTAAGTTAAGCTTATTTCTGCTTTAAGCTACTTTTCAGCTGGTTTTTTTTCTTCCTAATGATTTTTTTGTGTGTGCTAATTTCAGCTTTTTCAAATACTGTAATTTCCTCTTTTGGTGCTCTTTTTTTTCCCCCAGCCTAATTTGGCTATTGTTCTTTCTGCTTTCTTCTGCTAATTTAATTTTTAGCATTTTCAAGTTAATTTTGGCTGTTTTCCAATACATTCAAGGTTTTGTGGTAAATTCTGCTACTTTCAGCCCAATTAACTTCTTTCTGATAATTTGAGCTTGCTATACAGTACTGCTTTCAGCATAATTATGCTAGTTTTAGCTTTTTCTGCAATTATAGCTACTATTTAGCTGTTTTATGCAAATTTTAGCTTTTTCAGCTACCTGTAATTCCACATTTTTTAGCTAATTTCAGTTCTTTCTACTTCCTTCTGGTACTTCTTTCTGCCTTTTAGCTACTTTTTAGCCTTTGTTTTCCTTTTAATTTCAGCTTTTTTAGCTAATTCCCAAATTTTTGTGACAATTTCTGTATATTAACAATTTCAGCAAATAAGTGTTATGCTTTCTTCTGCTAATTTAGGCTTGTTCTTCCATTTCAGCTACATTTCAGCATGTTTTTTATTGCCAATTTCAGCTGTTTCTTAGCAAGTTCTTCTGCAATAAGCATCCACACTGCATTTTTGCAGAAAATACAATTTCTCTAGTTACACTTTATTATCAAGTAAATATAAGTACCGTACATGTTTGTTACCGAAAGGCTTCAGCCGACATGTTTTTGCCTGGGTCAGAGTGTGTGTTTCTGTCTGTAGTAAAATATTTCACAAAATATTGGAAACATTTATTGAAACTTTCAGTAAAGTAATATTCTACAACTGACTAACTTTTTGAGTTAACTCTGTAACCGTGGTAATGAAGTCACCCCCCCCCCCCAAAAAAAAAAAAAAAACTTTATGAAAACTCGAGCGTTAATCTCAAATTAAACTTTAAAGTTAATTTAAATTCAGACCATTATACACAGAACACTTTGAGTTACTTAGCAGAGATCTACAGTATGAATTAAGAACAAACGAAAGAAATGCTGGTAATGTGACACGGCACATTTGCCACTGAAGTGAGAAAATCCAATTTGAAGGTGGCTTCTTTTTCTGGAGGCACTCGCCAGACTTCAAATTTATTTCCTTCCCGATCAGTGGATTAAATTTGTACAGCAATTCAATTCCTGCCCCTCTTTTCTTTAAAAGCTTGTCATGCCACATTTAATTACATCGCTGCTCTATCTGAGTGAGGGGCCTACGAGGATGTGCAACGTGGCGGTTACAAGTCGAAATGGCCATTTTCATTAGTTACCCATTTGTAATTTGCTTTGGGATATGATTTCATGGATCTCTGTTTGAAATTAAATTACGCTTTTATTTGGAAAAAGCCGCCGCACAAAAGGATACAGAAATATTTCAACCCCTCGGTCACATGCATGAACCGTTTCGCGTGCACACAAAACACAAACTCCCAAATCTCCTTTGGCTGGGATTTATGCGCTTTAAAGCCTTCACACTTGTCCATCAGCCTGTCAAGAAGAGCAGGAAGCAGAACCGGTGTGTAAAAAATAAATAAAAAAAGAAGTATATATCAGCCTTCACTGCTGCCAGTACCAAAGGACACCTTGCGCAGATCCATTCTTCTATCAGAGGGTCTTTGTATATGGTGCACGTCTCTGCACACTACCGTTGTAAACCTGCACAGCTGCTCCCTTGCGGGGCCTTTCCAACAACACAACGGGAAAATTGGATTTCCTCCGATGGCTATCAGAACGTACAGTAAAAGCCGACGGCTCTTTGTTGACTAAGACTTAAAGCCCGTGTTCTAATAGCAAAGATAACATTCCTGGAGACTCTTATCAGGCTGGACGATGCTGAGGTGAGCTGGGACACGGTGCAGACTCTGTGACCTGCGAGCCAGTTATCTTTGCATCACAGAGGTTACAGTAAATAGGAGACATTTAATAAACGGTTCACCTGTTTTGTTAAATCTCCCGCTGAAACAGCCACTTTAACAACAGCCTGCATGTGATGAGAACGTTTCATGGCTAAACGGACTTTGCAAACATCACAAGGGGTTTGTGCACTTTGCTCGGCCTTTTCTCAGAATCTTTACATACTGAGTTTCTAACCATTTATTTTGTATTTTTGGATGTCAGAATGCTTAGAAAAAAAGAAACTTGTGCTTTCTCTGGACAACAGTGACAGTCTCATTCGTCTCGTTACGCGAACAATGATTCAGCGGTCATGCTACTGTATTCCTGTTTTATTATTTTTTGGCATCTACATACTCCTTCATACTTTGTGCTATTTTAGCTATCACGTTAAAGGGTTCCGCTTCTTCCGAAGATGAGTGCTATAACTTTTGGTTTACGTAGCTTTAATACTTTTCAAAGGATTGAACTTCATTTCAAATAATTTCCCAATGGAAATACATTAAGATCTCAGAAGTTCCTTAAACAGAAGTTATCTTTTAAATCTGCTTCAGTTTACTTGCTTTATTTTTGTGTCTTATGCTGCTATTAATTTTTAGCTAGCCTTCTGCTACTTGTAGCTTTTAGCTACTGTTTTTTACTTCAATGTCTCAGTTTACGGCTGAACAATTAATTGCATTTGCGATAATATTGTAATTTTTTTATTTTTTTTATTTACCCTTTATTAATAAAGGTAGTCTCATTGAGCCACAGTAACTCATTTTCAAGAGAGACCCGTTTAGGGAACAGATGGTGGGGGTTAAGGGCCTTTCTCAGGGGCCCAGAGTGGGGCGAATGAGGGTGGAAGCAGGTGTGGGAGTTTCACCTTTTTCCTCCCACATTTATTAACATTGTCGGTACCGGGTATTGAACCAGCAAACTTCTGATCTCAGCTCCACCGTCTCTAACCTCTAAACTTTAGCAGTTGTTCAGCACTCAACATTCCCACTGCACTACCAGATAAAATGTAATTTCTCTAGTTTATCTTTTATAGACAAACGTAGTTGAGAAATATATATACCGTATTTTCCGGTGTATAGGTCACACCTTTTTATGTTTTTTTTCAAGGCGACCTATACACCGGTGCGACCTATATATGGCTTGTTAGCACTTTCGGCGAAACAAATTTTTAAATCCAGCTCATTTCACAATTACGTTCATTTATTAAGGAAAAGTTCAGCTCAGACACATATTTGCTATAATTTTTATCAAACAAATAATTGTTTTTAAGTGTTAATCTTCTTAAAAGCCTTGCTGTGCGCTCCTGTGGCAGACATTTGCAGCAGAGCTAAACGTAGGTGCGACCTATACACCGGTGCGACCTATCTAGGGATTTTTCCAATCTATTGGTGATAATTGGACAATGCGACCTATACACCGGTGCGACCTATACACCAGAAAATACGGTACTATAAGAAACATGTATACAATGATTTTGTATTAAAATATGAATACAATGTAATAAAACATGTCTAGATCTGAAACAGTTTTGAAATATTTAAGGTAGTCAAATCCTTTCTCTCCACAAACAAATACAGGTAGTCCCCGACTTACGAGCGCTCTGACCTACGAGGTTCCGGACTTACGAGCTGGCGAATTTTTGGAAAAAACGCAAAAAATACAGAGTTTTTCTGTGTTTTTTCACCACAGTTCGTTAGCTAAACATGTGGACACACGTTTCCGATCATTTTTATGCACTCGT
This sequence comes from Garcialebias charrua, assembly GCA_038048925.1. Lineage (NCBI taxonomy): Eukaryota > Metazoa > Chordata > Actinopteri > Cyprinodontiformes > Rivulidae > Garcialebias > Garcialebias charrua. Next base: position 18,882 of record JBBPBX010028986.1, on the reverse strand, counting down.
AAGCAGTTTTTCGATGAAAAACGAGTGTTTGTAGTCGCGCTAGCAAAACCGTTCCAACTTACGAGCGAAATTCCGGACTTACGAGACACGTGGCGGCCGTTCCAAGTTACGAATTTTCGCTTTACGAGCGCCTCGGAGGAACGGAACTCGCTCGTAAGTCTGGGACTACCTGTACTCTTGTTGCATTCAAGTCTCTGTACCTTCTCTTCTGCACGACCCATCGTGGATCTTTTTGAGCTTGATGCCTTTCTTGAAGCCTGTGGTCGACATAACACACTCGCTGTTGTAGGTCTGACCATCGCTGGCACACAGAGACCCGTTTCCAGGAGGGCACGACTTTGGTGGAGCAAACGAAAAGGGCTGCCGGGTGTCAGTTTGTACTCGACACAGTGTCAGGCCGTTCTCCTCGTCTCTGCATGGGTCTGTGGAGAAAGTGACATCCATGAACAAGTTACTAGCAAAAGTTCTTATAAAAACAGCTTCAAACAATCAGGACGTTGATGTCCCCTGTTGCTGAAGGATTCGAAAAGTGATTATTTGTAGTTTTGGAGTCTTTGCTCTGGACTGAACAGGAAATGCAAGTACCGGTAAACATTGTGTTTAGTGCTATTCACGTGGGAAGGTGTAACAGTATGTATAAGTAAAGAGATAGGTTTTGTTTTTCCTTGTCCCTGGCAGCACAGTGACAGATCCTGGCAAGTGGAGCGAGCAATTTTATCCATCACCAGGTGCATGGCGGAGCCAGAGGGGTGGCCAATGTGGCCTTGCCCACCATAGATTAATCTTCAGCCACCCCATTGACCACCACAGTTTTGACGTGGCACCCCAATTTTCAAAAGGAACCTTTCTTATATCTAGATGCAGCCACATACCAAAATGGAAATCAATACCTCATACATTTTTCCATCCATCCATCCATTATCTTTTACATACTTCTTCCTTTTCGGGTCACATGGGTCATTGGTGCCCATGTCCAGTTATCCCTGTTTGGGGGGGGAGACACCCTGGACAGGTCTCCAGTCCATCTCGAGGCCACATAGAGACAAACGAGAAAAAAAAAAAACATTCACTCTCTCACTCGCACCCAGGGACAATTTTCCAGTCAGCCCAAGTTTTTGGTCTGTGGAAGGAAACTGGAGTTCTCGGAGAAAACCCACGCAAGCACAGAGAGAACATGCAAACTCCGTCCCCGGTCGGGATTTGAAACGGCAACCTTCTCGACACGGTGGCGACAGCTCTACCAACTGCGCCACCGTTCCGCCCCATTTATTTTTTAAAGTTATCTTCATCACACCCTTCAAGGATTGGCAGATGGACAGAGAGACGGATGAAGTGTATTTCCAGTTAATCTTTTTCACTTTGCGACAGGGACAATAATTAGACTCTGGAGAAATCAGTCTGATCAAGACAACTCGGTCATCAAATAGTTAACATACTGGAAAAAAACAACACATTTAAAATATTACATGATAGTTTTTTCATACTTTTTATATTTACACTGCTATACTTACAATTTAGGATAATGTCATACTTTTATTATTTCATTTTATGCTAATGTTTATTAAATGTTCAATGTTTAATGGTTGTTGTTGCACCAGGGGTCTGAGAGTAATGAAATTTCAATCCTGTGTACGTCCTGTACATATTGCAGTTTTGACAATAAAGCTGACTTTGACTTGACTTAAATGTTCTAACATTGGAAAAAAAATATTCAGTTCCATACACTTTTAACATCATTTTAGAGATATATTTGGTAAATCACAAATGGTGAGCCACACAATTTATTGTTAAAATGTATAATTCTTTCTCATCATAAAATGATTTCGGTCTAAAATTTCTGTTATAAAAGGCAGCACGCAATATACGTTCCTTTAAGGCCTTTAGTCTTGTTTTAAGTTTGAGGCCTAAATAATCATCTATCCTTGGGTTGGTACTTGAGAAGAAATGAGGCCTCAGGAATAATCTTATCTTTGACCCGAGAAGTGAGAGCAGGAAGACCTTGGATGTGAAGGTTAGACAAGAAGACAGACGATGAGTCCATTGGTTTGATTTGCTCCTTCACACCGCCCTCCTTCCAGAGGAGCACTGGGACGGCATGCTTTGCCCTATCGGTCCGTGATCATAATGGAATTGGTTTGCGGATGTGTGGGACGGGGTGTGTGCGTATGGGGCGGGCTCGCGTTACTCCTGAAAACAGACGATCGGACTTTTTCCGGTGCTCCGTGGCTTTCAGCATGTGGGAAGACAAAGGATTTATGGCGCACAGTAACACATTAAATCACTGCCAAGTTGTGGCGAGTCATTCAAAAACACACAGAGGATGAAACACCCCATCATCAGAAAAAGAAAAAAAAAAGAGCCGAAGGAACGAGAAATAGAAAATATGAGGAAATGGCTTCCAAAGACCTCTGGCAGGGATGCAGAAATGACAATGCCGGGGTATGAAAAGGGACGGAGCGGTTTGGCTGCAGATGGCCAGGAGGCAGGGTGACCACTGTCCAAGATTGATTTTCTAGCAGCACAATGCAAAGGCGTGCAGAGACTTGCTATTGCGTAAACAAGGGTTTTATCGTAACGCACGCAGGGTCTCTGCGTGATGCAGTGCCTCAACCACCAGCCAGACCATTATCTGGGAGAAAGACCATTTACCTCCCATTAACTGAGAAGAATCATGGATCCACGCCTTTTCTCTAGGTGAGCAAGTAGGGTAATTACAAAAGGAATGGCTTGTTTGGTGCAAAAACCAGCGGTGTGGATAAATCAAATACATTTGGCCGAAGTTTTAGATCCAGTGGCTGCTGGAAGATTTAGAGAAGCATCGAGGCCATCTGCTCCCCTGAGCCTCAGCTCTCCCAGGGGAGGAAGGGGCAAACACAGGCGGTGGGCCAACTCGTGCCAAATTTACACGACCAGCCTCCTGCCTGTGGATCTACACCTCCATCTCTCTCAATCCCCGCCGCTCGCTGTTCCCTCCTGAAGGCTTTTGCTGCTCAGAGATGGACTTACTGCGTGTTGTTCTTGCACTCCATCTGGCTTGCCAGTTAAGTAAAAAAAGTTGAGCGAGCTGAGAGTAAACAACCATTGCCAGCTGATAACAAGGGATGAGCGCACAAAGAAAAAAAATAATAAAAAATCAGATGGAAACGACAGCTCCGAAGACCTACTTAGAGAAAATAACAATTCACACCACAGGAATGCCTGCGTGAAACAAAGCAATCTGAAAGAAAAATGAGAATTAGTTGAGGTGTGCCATAAGTAACTGGGGTACATGATGGAAAAACAACAACAACAATAACAACCGCAACAAAGGTAGTGGTAGAAAACAAAGAATTGAGAACAAATTAAAGTGGCATAATAAGTAAGGAATAAAGTTTGTTTCGAGTAATTTATGAAGTATTTTTGCCTCCTCAAATGTGAAAATATAATTTCTCTTCTCTGATTTCATTCATAATTAAAGGTTTAGGATTTCTTGCAGGAATTCATATCGCCCACCTTCATGCAGTGTTGATGCTGTTTTGATGAAACTTGAAAATAATGATGGGTGTTATCTACTTTGTAAAGCAATATCACACGATGTCATGCTCAGGGTCTCAGCTACTTCAACAACCAACTTAAGTTCAATATCTGTACAGATGACTGGGTTAGAAACATTTTTGTGTTGGCTAATGTTGATTTGTTGAGGTGGCCATCTTCAGTTGGATTGACTCCAAAAGTCAGTCAGTTGTAGATGCTCATCCAACGGTTATTTCCTGGAAGCTTTATTAAAAAAAAACATCTACTGGTTCATGAGACATTTTAAGGCTCCAGTATACTCGCACGGACCTTCTTCTGAGTTGACTCGATGCGCACCGTCCGCAGAGGGTTGAGACTTCATACTCGAGCGTCCACCCTGAGCGGCTGCAGACCAGCTCCGCAGGCAAAGGGTGTTTACCTTTGGGAAAAATTTAGGTTGCCGCAGCGGTGTTCTGTGTTTATATGCTGTTAATAAAAAGTTTTAAAAAATACAACAACAAAAAACAGGGAGTGCTGGCCCTGCAGCTCGTGACAAATTCCTTCATTTCTTAAAATTTCAGTCATGGCGTCAATGGAGGAGGAAGAGATCCCTTGCCTTTTGGCAACAACACAAAAGAAAAGGCCATTAAACCGGATCAGGGATGAAGAAGGGGAATTTAATACATTGGTGTCACATACAAAATAGTCCCTCGCTGGGCAGTTTATTGTGCGACACCGAGTTCATGTACGCAGTCGTAAAAATTGAGCTTTGCACGGACATGCCCTGCGGGGATGCGCTTCGACTCTATTCTGGTACGCGCGGACCTCCACGGACTGACATGCGCTCAAGCATACTGGAGGCTTCACTAACAAACTCATAAGCGCACACACACAAACACACACTGGGTTGTGGTTAATATGGCTTCATTCGATCTCTACAAATATTAGGGCTGGATGATATCTCAATTTTTTTTAAATATCTAAACAATTTCATTCAAGATGATTATATCGTCTATATCGATATTTAAATGTTGAGTTATAATTAGACCTGAAAATCTGTGTAGTTCTTTTTTTTCTCCTGTCTGTGCCAACTCCAACTTCACACAGCTCCTCCTTCTCCCTCACTGAATACAAACCCAGCCCCCTCACCTGCGTGAGCTCCCCCCGCTTCCTACTTCTCCAGGTGTGCGGGAAATTTAGCACAACAAGTACAGTAAACACAGGAGAGGATACCGAAGAGTTGCTGAGCAAGACGGGTGTTATTTGGAAAGGGTTTGGATTTAAATTGTCAGATGAACAGCAGAAAAATGTTTTCTGTAGACAACGCCAAAAACAAGTCCCGACAAAAAGGTCGACACTACGAATCTTTTTCACCATTTCAAACAGAGCTAGAAGTGGATTATGAAGCATGTGTGAAGCTGCAGCTCCGGCAGACTTCAGCCTCTTTCCCTGAAACAAACCACTCATTTAGCCGTGTTGTGTCTTATGAGAGGAACAGAGAGAGGTTGTGCCACATTAATAAAACAGCAGCTTATCATATCGCTAAATACTCAGGCCCAGTCCCAACGGTGGAACAAGACAGCTAAAGACAACAATGAGGCTTACTAACAGCGTGAAGGCGGCACAACTGAAGAGGTTAATTACTTTGTATTTAATACAGGTAGTCCTCGATTTACGGCGATTCGGTGTTACGAATGCATCTTATTAATAAAAATTTAAAAAAATAAAAATCTTATTTTATGTGTTTAAATGTTCTCAATTTTATGTGTACAGCACTTTGTTGCAGCTGTGGTTGTTTTAAATGGCTTTATAAATAAAGTATTATTATTGTTATTACTGTATTATTATTTTGAAGCCAATTACGCCGTTTTCGGCAGTGTTCGGCAGTTTTCGGCAGTGTTTGGCAGTTGTCGTTTAGCTTCGGTTACCTCCGGCGGGATCCGGTGACCATCCCGCCACTACTGTCCCTGCCATCAGCCGGTGTTCTGTGCGGGCGGCGGAGAGGCCTGCTGCGGCCGGGAGCTCGCCTCGATGTCCGCCTGGCAGCCTCAGATGTTAGATGGACATAGGGCTGAACGATTTTGGTAAATAATCTAATCGCAATTTTTTTTTCTATAAATTGCGATTGCGATTTAAAATGCGATTATTTTTACTGGTTCTGTATTAATTCATATCACTAACGACGCAACTGTTTTTTTATTATCAGCTAATTAATGCGCTTTTTCACGAAGAACGTTAGCTTGCTGAGCTAGCTGCTAACAGGGCACCGTCAACAACAGACCCGGTCACATGACCAGCTCGCGCTCTGTTTATCTCCTGCGGTCTCTGTGTTTCAGCCTCTAAGATCAGATACACGTTTAAATGAGCTAACTTACCTGAATTTATAACTTTTATGACTTCTGTCGAGCCTGGAGCAACTGTGTTGGAGCGCACGGTCTCCTCCTCCCTGCTCTCTCTCTGTTTTGCTCCGAGCTACACGCGGCCAGAGCGGTTCACTACCAAATCTCGTGACCAGTCAAATCGCAACCCGTGCGATTAGAGAATCACGTTTTAACATATCGCGAGATAATCGCAAATGCGATTAATCGTCCACCCCTAGATGGACACCGAGCTAACATGCTAAAACGCGGAGAAAGAGCTGCGCAGCCTTTTGGAGGGGCTAACATGCTAACACGGCACAGCCTGTTGGAGGGGCTAACATGCTAATGCGGCGCAGCCTGTTGGAGAGGCTAACATGCTAACGAGGCGCAGCCTGTTGGAGGGACACCGCAGAGAAACGGCTCCCAGTAAGAAAGTTCATTCTCAATAGTCCAGGTATCAAATCCGCTCATTCTCAATCAGTTCATCTGGACAGTTTCTTTTTAGTAGAAACGTTTCACCCTCACTCCAGAGGGCTTCGTCAGTCAGAGTAGTCCAAAGCAAACTGAAGCTACCCCACCAAGTAAACAACTTAAGTGGACCAACCAGTTTGCTGTAGCCAAGATGGTTTCTGGGGGCTTGTCCCTCGTCGACTCCTCCCAGGCAGGCAGACATGTCCAAAGTGGTTCAAGACAAGAAAGTTAATTCTCAATAGTCCAGGTATCAAATCCGCTCATTCTCAATCAGTTCATCTGGACAGTTTCTTTTTAGTAGAAACGTTTCACCCTCACTCCAGAGGGCTTCGTCAGTCAGAGTAGTCACTACTCTGACTGACGAAGCCCTCTGGAGTGAGGGTGAAACGTTTCTACTAAAAAGAAACTGTCCAGATGAACTGATTGAGAATGAGCGGGCTCCCAGTAAGTTATTAAATTTTTTTTCCCTTCATTATGGCTCCAAATGTATGGAGTTAACATGCTAACAGGCCTTACTGTAAACAGTTTGGACCGCGTGAAGCAGCAGGAAGCTACAGAGCTTGGACGAGCAACGAGCTAACATGCTAAAAGATGGAGACAGGCTTGACCAGCTTACAGTAAGAAATTAACTATTTTTTTCCCTTCATTATGCTCCAAATGTACTGTATGTGTTTCTTGATAATTATGTAGGGTACTGTGTTAGGATAGGTGAAGTGCTTGGTAACTGTACAGTACCATACATGTACTGTACGTGTATAAGTGGCGCTAGTGTGTTTTCCGACTTACGGCGATTTCCGACATGCGAACGGCCGTAGGAACGGAACTCGTTCGTAAGTCGAGGACTACCTGTATATGAATTTTATTTTTTTAGACATTTAGTTTGTACAGTTGCAGCTGTTTGTTAATAAATGCTCCAGTGCGACAACTGGGACAAAGCTTTGACTCAGAAATATATTTTTATTACTTTATGGAAAGAAAGAAAACAATTGAGATATACATCATATATCGCCATTCATTTTAAAATATTGAGATATTAATTTTGGTCAATATCGCAGAGACTTACAGTAGCAGAAACTTCAACTTACCGCAGTGTCCCTGGTATTGAACTCGTATGTTCTTCTGGTCTTTGCAGGCATGCTGGTGGAGTTCACACTCATTACGGTAGTCCTTCCCATCGCTGCCGCACACTGTCTGGTCGGGTTTGCCGTCACAGCCGAGGGGGCACATGCATTTGGCTGACAAGCCATCTGACGACTGGACGCAAGTGCTGCCATAGCTGCAAGTCACCTCCGTGCAGGGGTCCTTCAGAGCTGCAAGAAATAAAAGAAATGAAAGCATGGATTAGCCAAAAGCAAAGAGAGGAGCTTCTCATTGAAGAGAAGTTGTGTCGAGCAGCAGAACAAAGGTCATTTAATTCTCTCTGTACACGGAAGAGCATCGTGAATGACAAACTATCTCATCTACGGGGCTACTGGTGCACTTTTAGAAGCCCAGCACGTCTATTTGAAGAACTACAAACCTCCTCCCCGCACCAACAAGTCGGACTTCTGTTGCAGAGTCGTGTTATTTGGGTAAGAAGGATTGTGTTTGCAACCATTGATATGCTTGAGCGTGCTTTGATTGCCACAGCTGCAAAGCGACCCTCTGAATATTTACCTTTCCACTAATTAGACCAAAAGGAAAACATAAAAAAGGAGCAGACAGGTATCCCCCCACCCCCCACACACACACACACTCTTACCCTGAGGACTTTGTTTCCACCTTAATTAAGCAGCGTGCCACTTGTTGCTAAGTGGTTTATTCTAATGATGCGAGAGGGTGCGACTTTTAATTTTGTCTGCAGTCACAACCATTTGGGGCATTTTTGTGGGGATTGACAAAAAAAATGCAGCTGTGAGATTACAATCGCTGTCATTTCACCGCACGATACATATTTATGACTGCCATGGACAAACACGTTCTCCCATGAGATAGAAGCCGAGCGGCTTCTCTCATTTCCTAAGCCTGACTTTTTTTAAATGATAAATATTTACTCCCATCTGATATCATCCCGTTTCGTTACATGCCACATGGATAGATTTCATTTAAAACCGGAGAGTATACATTTTTATTTGTATTTTTTCTTGATTTTTCCATGTCCTTCCTCCAAAGACTGAAGCAAAATGTCTTTCTGGAAAATTCAAAACTTGCCCCCGGGATGGAAAGCCATTGCCTGGTTAAGACGAAGACAGGAATGTGTGCAGCGATATGTATATTATGAATGTGCGTGGAGACAGGAGTGCTATAAGGAGAACTATTGATCAAAGGGTTCTCCTACCTTGCTTTCCTCATCTTCATGACATGTTTTCTCCTTTTTTTCCTCCCGTTCTCCTGTCAAGTTCTTTTGAGGTCTGGTGCCTCAGACTCACTAATGAACACTTTTTCCCCCCTCCATTTTGTATTTGTGCTGTATAGCAGGAAGAACTTTAAAACTGCCTCTAGGCCTAATTCCATAAATGTCTTCAAAATAAAGTACTAAATTACAGCTCTAACCAAAGGAGACTGGTGCAAAATGACTTGCTGAAGTCAAAAATGATTACGGTACTGAAAATCACAAGTTATTGTGAGCCACTGATGACAGCCTGATGGCTGCCTGTGTGAACTCGATCGTCATTGTGATTCTTTGTGTCTGATCGTGGGAACAATGAGGCGCTGATGACCTCTGGGATACCGTGCTGCCGGAACAACCTTGTTTATTCTGCTAGGGCCATTTCAAATCACGGCAGCGACAAGTACCGGTACACAAAGGCTTTAACATGTGTACAACAATTCATGCCATGCTGCAAGTTTTGAGAAATAGCCTTCAAAGACTAATGTTTTAATATACCGTATTTTTCGGCATATAAGTCACAGTTTTTTATACTAATTTTCATATCCTGCAACTTATATGGCAAAGCAACCTATTTATGGATTTTTTTTCCCATATTTTTGGCTGAGATATGACCGTTTCCATTCATTCTGACGAAAAAAATGGAGCAGTACCACATTCGGCTGCTAGGGTCCACCGAGCGTTCCCAGCTCATGTGTCCGACAGCAGCCTCCTCTGCTCGGACTCACTCTGTCGCAGCACGGCATCCTGCTCTCTGGAGGTCTGAACTACTGTTACCTCAGTGTTTGACTGTTAGCAAAATAGCTCAAGAACCACAGGACAGATTTTGATGAAACACAGAAAGTAATCACTGGATGGACATTTACAACTGATAAGCTTTAGGAGATGTTTGAGCTAAAATTCGATTTATTTACAATTTATTTCGTCGGCTTCATTTTGCCATGTTTTAACTGTCAAAGTGCATTTATTAAGAAAAGTTCAGCTGAGACACACTTTTACTATAATGTCAGCAAACAAATATATATTTTTAAGGTGTATATCTTGTTAAATTTTAAAGACATGAAGGTTTTTGCAGCGCGCGCACGTTTGGAAGAGCCGTCAAAGTGAAACAATTTAAATCCAGCTGATTTGACAATTACGTTCATTTATTAAGAAAAAGTTCAGCTAAGACACATCTTTGCTATAATTTTCAGCAAACAAAAAAAATGTTTTTAAGTGTTAATCTTGTTAAAGTCCTTCCGTGCACGCTCCTGTGGCCATTTTGTAGCCAATCCATTTTTGGCAAAACACAGGCCCACATTTACGGGTTGTCAGCGGTGACGCGTAATAGATGAGACGTATACGGCGGTGCAACACGTTTATGGATTTTTCCACTTTATTGCACATAATTGGACTGATGTGACTTATACGGCGGTGCGACTTTTAAGGGGAAAGTACGGTACCTGCTGCTGGGAGTGGAAGGTGTATTTAAACAGAGCTTGTAAGGTTTCTGTAAAATGCAGCTTGTTTTGGTGGAAGCGACAGTAACAGCTGCTGGCGAACAGGAAGAAGATGAGGGAGGGAGCCGACGAGCTAGCTCTGCAGTAAATAGGGTCTCCTGACTATTTTCGGGTAGTAAACAGCATCCTCTTTGCACTTTTTGATCTCACTGAATAATGGCGTGGGCTTCCTCTCAGTTCCCAACATCCTTTCTTCTGAGCAGAGCCGAACAGGCAAAGAGGGGCGGAGTAAGAAGCACTGGAGTGAGGTACGTAGTATGGAAAAGAGAGGTGGTGGTGGGGCTCTTAATTTAAATGCTAACAGGGGCCAATTTGGATATGAAGCGTAGCCTCAATGGGGAGTTAGTGCAGATAAGTCTCACCCTTAGACCTAGACAAGCAGACAAATTGCCTGGGCAAATGTGATAGGTGTAACAAGCACAAACGAGAGAAAAAAAAAGTAAAAAAATAAAAAATAAATACATGCTCACTGCAGCAAATCTCTGGGAGTGTATTTTCTATGTGAAAGGTGGCAAAAGAAGAAGAGAACGCAGGGAGAGCTAAATAAAAGTCAGCAGAGCTGTCTTCAGAAAATTAGAATGCCAATTAGATCAGTCTCCTTTGCTGGAGTGAAGCGCAGCAAGTTTTAGACTGCAAAGATAATGAGAAAAAGATAAGAATACAGTACTGACAGACAGATATAGGCACGGAGTGACACTGTAGCAATGAAATCCACAAATATGCTCAAAGCCAAGGTGATGATTTTTAGTGTCTGACTGGGGGAAGAAGCAACTCAAAGCCTGCATTCTGAGATGATGCTATGTAAACACTCATATGTTGTTTAATGAATATCAATCAAACTTACCGTAGTAAAATTCCACACCTAATCTATTGTATTGATGTTTGGGGAAAAAGCATGTAAAATAATTACAAAGCCTATTTCTGTTTTACAGAAAAGAGCTGTAAGAATAATCACTAGAAAACATTACTGTCCTCCATCAAGCACATTATTTTATCAACTGAAGTTATTGCAGTTCCATGATTGGGTAGATTATAATATTTTATCAGTTATGTATAGGGCTAATAATAATAATAATAATAATAATAATAATAATAATAATAATAATAATAATAATAATAATAATAATAATAATAATCATTTTATTTAAAAGTGCCTTTCAGGACACCCAAGGACACTTAACAAACCAATACAATGTAATACAGAGCAAACATTATCAGCGACAAATTGAAATATAAAATACATAAAGGATATAAAATGGAAGATAATAAAAATACATTTAGTAAAGTTAGTGATAAGCTAGTCTAAAGAGATGGGTTTTCAGGGCAGTCTTGAACAGAGAAAGGGAGGTGGTGTTTCGAAGGTCTGGCGGTAGAGCGTTCCAGAGGTGAGGGGCAGAGCAGGAGAAGGCCCTGCTCCCCATGGTGGAGAGACAGGCAGAGGGTACATGGAGATGTAGCAAAGAGGAGGATCTGAGAGAGCGTGATGGGATGGAGATTTGGAGGAGGTCAGATAGATAAGGAGGGGCAAGGTTGTGAGAATAACGCATTACCTTTAAATATCCAAATACATTTGTTAAAAGACAAAGTTGTTATAATCTTAAGGGGACAGAGATATTTGTAAAACCAAAATTCAGAACTAGTTTGAAGGGACGGTCTACCTCAATCCAGGGAATTGGATTATGGAATGGTTTGGAGAATGAAGTTAAAAATGCCAAGTCAATGTGTACATTTAAGAAAATGATCAAAACTGAATTGTTAAAAAATATATATGAAGTAGCGTAATGTGTATTGTATTAGAGTTAAAAAATTAGAAAGAGTTATTCATTTTGTTCTGTTACTGAAGATTATTTTTGATTGAACTAATTGTTTGAAAAAAGGGGCAGATATAATAAGAATTTTTCTTCTTTCTGCTACCTTTGTGAAGGCTGCACAGAAGTCTGTTGGAGTCAGTCTCCCCACAATCACAGACATTTATACCTCCAGATGCAGGAAAAGAGCCACCTGCATCATGAAAGACCTCACTCATCCAGCACACTCACTCTTTGCCCCACTCCCCTCAGGACGGAGGTTGAGGAGCATCAAGTGTAGAACCACTAGACTGAGGAACAGCTTCTACCCTGAGGCTGTTAGACTCATGAATAAATAAAAATAAAATAAAAAATAAACACTGCAAAATATCACATCATACTGATGCTGATCTGTTTTCTTGTTGCTGTGTTCATCTGTGTTCATCTGTGACCATCTGCTCATACAAACTCATGTTCGTGCTGCTGTTTATTCCCACTATATTAGGCTTAGTGTATTACTAGTTGATGTTTTTCTTAGTTAATTCTAGATGTTATTACTGTTTTTCTCTTTCATTTGTTGTTGGATGTAACTGGGACCTCGTGTACATAATCTCGTTTTCATCACATGTACCACATGCGGTGCAAATGACAATAAAGACTCTCTGACTCTGACTCTTTCATTTTTTTATATTTTGTATGTTATCGTGTATGGGATTGCTTTGTATTCTATTTTAAAAATGAACAAATTTTATAAATAAAAATTAATAAATAAATACAATTCTAAATGTTGCAACATACAACTTATTGATCAGACTGATTAGATGACATTCTTAGATAATTACCAGAAGATTTTGGAATACAAAAACATAAATACAGATAGCTCTGCAGCGCTCGCCTTGTTACTGCGCCCCCATTTTGTCAAGTTTCCTTTTAGTCTGTGCAAATCTTTTTGAACGTAGTATTTCTTTTTTTTGAGGCCATGCATTTATTATATATAATTTGCAGTGTTTCATGAAGAAGTTTTAGATTAAGACAATCTCATGTTGAGAAAAGATGTAACTGGAGCCGTTTGTGTCGAATCTTAAAAATACAATTTTGCATTATCGCGAGAATCCAGCTGAAACTGTCTGACTCTCAACTACTCTCATGGAAAACTGCAGCTCAATATCTGCAAATGTGATGGAGTTATAGACATTTTGTGTTGATTAATAGACATAATCTCTGGCAGCCATCTTGAAATTGGACTGGATTCAAAGGTTAATCAGTTACGGAGATCAATCCAGTGATTACTTTCTGAAAGCTTCAATAAAAATAATAACATTTTTTTTAAAAATCAACAAGTGGTAAATACTTTACTGAAAGACAGACAGAGTTGACTCCATATAAATAATGCAAAAAAAAAAAAAAGATTAAACAATGACCTTACACAATGACTTAAACAATGACCTTACCTTTGTCAGTGCTCAGAATGCACCCGTTTCAAATGTTATCAGCCTTTAAATTGTCTGTTATTACTGTACTTTTCACTGTATAAGTCACACCTTTTTGCATAAATTAGCATGCCCTGCGACTTATACAGCAAAGCGACTAATATATGTTTTTGCCGTAATGTATTTTGGGGTTTAAAAGCCACTGGGACGTTGTGTTTAGAAAATAAACGTCTCAATGTCTCTGAAACTCCCGCAACATATGGAATGACCACTGGTCTGGGTCTGGGTTCCTTCTTTTCACCTGATGGCTGGCTGGAGTCCTGTTTGGGTTTCTTCTCTGCTTTCAGGAAGGCCCAGTTAGGATATCCACATTTCTCTAGAGCCTGTTTTGTGTGTGATTTCTCCTTCTGTCTGGCTCCTGAGTTAGTGGGGACGCTGTCTGCTCTGTGGTACAGAGTCCTGATGACTCCTAACTTGTGCTCCAGAGGGTGATGGGAGTCAAACTGTAAATACTGGTCTGTGTGGGTGGGTTTGCGGTACACCTCAGTTTGCAAATGTCCTCCATCAGAAACTGAGACCTCACAGTCCAAGAAAGCCAACCTGCCATTTTTTACATCTTCTCGTGTGAACTTGATATATTTATCCACAGAGTTGATGTGATCAGTAAAATGTTGGACTTCCTGAGATTTAACTTAAACCCAGGTGTCATCAACATAACTGAACCAACGACTTTATAAGACTGAGCTGAATACAGCATCGCAGACTGAGGACGTCTTTCGGACGAAAGACGAAACGTTTCTACTTTTTTGTTTTGTTTTGTTTTTTGAATGTCCAGCGGACCAGACTTAACTTTTTTTGATTTTTCTACCAGGATTATTGAGCATGCATCAGGGTATAGTGAACACTACCATTTTCAGCCTCTAGGGGCGCTTGAGTAATCTAGCAAGCTAAGTGTCTCATTAATGGGTAAAAGTGACTACCGGTATTAATGAGACACTTGACTTGCCATACCAAGCCACCTTGGTCTCGCTCCGAAACTCCTGGAGCAAACATCAAAACAGCTGCATTCCGCCGTGCCACCCAGGTGTAATGCAGTTGATGTGACCATTAAAGTGCATTTATTAAGGAAAAGTTAAAACTGAGACACACCTTTACTATAATGTCGAGCAAACAAATATTTGTTTAGGTGGTTATCTTGTTAAATTTTGAAGAAATGCACAGCGAGACCTCTCTGCACGCTCCCGCAGCTGCGAATCGGCTTTTGAAATGCAGCTGATTTTACCATTAACGTGCATTTATTAGGAAAAGTTAAAATGACACACCTTTGCTATAATTTTGGGCAAACAAATAATTATTTTTAAGCGTTAATCTTGTTAAATTATTGTTAAAGTCCTCCTGTTTGTAGCCGCCATTTGGCAGCCAATCGATTTTTGGTACAACAACGGCCCACGTTTCCGAGTGGTCAGCGATGATGCTGCGTTAGCGTTAACGCATAATAGATGCAATTTACATGGCAAAGCAACTTATTTATGGTTTTTCCCACTTTATTAAACATATTTGAACTGATGCAACTTATACGGCAGTGTGATATATACAGCAGAAAGTACGGTAGTTGATATCATCCCCATAGGCTGTGTTCAGACTGTCCCTCCTATACCTTCTAGTAGGTTTAAAGGTACATTCTTATTGCTGAGAATACGCACAGGGCGATAAGTTTAAAGTCAGTGCTCTGGATCGAGTATAAAATTAGGTTTAGGAAAAGGGTTAAATAAAGCTAATGAAAAAAAGCTTCCGGTTTTAGACGTGGGCAAAGCTGCATATTATCAGTGATAATAATGTACCTTTAAACCTATAGGAGGTAGGAGGGGACAGTCTAACGCAACCTATGGGAATGATAGCAACTAATAACGGTCATTTAATGGGCTGATAACATTCGAAGCTGCTGCAGAACATGTGTTGAAGATCAGTCTCAGCTACTACCACATCCAATTTTAGCTCAGTGTCTGTAAATGATCTTTTTTTAATCAATTTTAAAGATCAGTTGTCTGTGGCAGCCAGCTTGACTCGTGTTGCTCCAAAGGTTATTCATTTGTTGATATACATCCAATGATTACTCTCTGAGTTTCATTAACATTTGGCCAGTGATTCATGAGACACACACACAAGATTAACAGTCATACACACTCCAACAACACACACACTCCGGTGGGTAATAAACACACTGCAGACAGATCAGATTGCAGATCACTCATGATACAATAGCACAAATAAATGTTTATCATTGTTTTTTTTGTCCTATATGTGATCACAATGCAGTTTCTGCATTTTATCAGAGGAAAAACTAAAAAAAAACTAAAAAAAAAAAAAAANAGAAACGGCTTCTGCTTTGACACTTGGCTCTTAGCTTAACTGCGTAACTATGACATTACGCAGAGCGCAGCATCACTGCTGCCCCCTGGGCCCTTCTAAAGCTTGAGGAGACATGAACGAACATGCAAACATGGCTTCTGACACAGCGTCCGCAGTCAGTCGCCTCAATTTTTCAGTCAACATTCTCCTCAGTTAATGTTTGTCTCAAAATGAAGCGCGGGAGAGAGTGCAGAGTGGAACAGAAAAACAGGCAAATAAAAAAAGGAGTAAAGCAGTTTATAAATGCTATAAAATATTTGACAAAGACTGTGAAATTATACAAGTCTCCCAAATATACATGCAACTTTAAAGGTTTTAAACAAATATGTAAGACTGAATTAAAGTAATTTTCTTTGTTTGCTATGATTGATCAGCTGTGGCGTTGATTTTGAATCAAGCCCCAGTTACCGGTAGTTGTAAATGTAATTCAAGAGTCTACTTTCAACAAAAAATAAATAAATAATTAAAATAAAATTAAATCCTTTCAGCTAATTTTGTAACTTTCAAATATTTAACAAGTGCTTTAGTTATAACCTGTGACTGATTTTTCTTCAATAAAGTAACCATTGTCACCGAACTCCCCATTACCCTTTCCAGTGCCTTCCTCTCTTTATTATATTTCTTACAATAAATCAACACATGTTCCACTCCTTCCAGTACCCCACAATTAGAGCAGTCACCTGATGGATGTTTTCCTATTATCTTTAGACCACTATTTAATGTAGTGTGCCCAATCCTCAACCTGTTAATCCATACTTCCTCTCTCCTAGTCATTAAACTACTATCGTCACTTAGGAGTACCTCCTTCTGTATGTTATGTAAATGTCTTCCTCTTTCCTCTAAATCCCACCTCTCCTGCCACATATCATTTATTTTATCTTTAACAATTATTTTTATTTCTGCTTTACTTAATGGGACATCATATTCAATTTCTCTTGCTGTATACGCGTCATCTCCACGCGACGCGTCAGCTTTGTCCTGATCAAGATGGCGGCGACAGGACCCAGCTAGTACGAAGAACTTCACAAAGAAACACGGTAAAAACAATTATTTCTTTGCGAGAAAAAATATATTACTAAGCTGACTTTATAGAAGACGTGTTCTTGAGTTTAACGAAATGTTCAAATCGGCTGGATTTAAAAAAAAAAAAGTTCGCTGATTTTTATGCAGGCGCCAGGCGGGTCAAACCGGACGCTTTCTTTCTTTAAATTTAGCTAAATAAACGCTTAAAAATATACAGTATTTCTTCGCTGACTTATGGGTGATAGTAGACATACTCCTGAGTTTGACGAAATGTTCAAATCAGCTGGATTAAAAAAAAAAAGTTCGCTGATTTTTATGCAGGCGCCAGGCGGGTCAAACCGGAGCTTTGTTTCTTTAAATTTAGTTAAATAAACGCTTAAAAAATATATTTCTTACCTCACTACAGCAGACGGGCTCCTGAGCTGAACCAAATGTGAAATCAGCTGGATTTAAAAATCCGCGGTGTGGTTTATGAGTGGTATCTTGCAAACAAAAACAGCGAACCTCACAGCTAATAGCAGCTACATCCATAGCAAGGGGCGGGCAGCGACAGAGTCAGTCCGACCAAAGGAGGCCTTTTTCGAACACATGCATGTAGAAACTTCTGGGCAACTTCATGAGCAGCTCCGTGACTCACGTGACTTCCTGTAGCCGGTGAGATGGGTGATACCAAATTATTTGCAGGGGAGGGGGTCAGTCCTCAGGGAGTTTGTTAAAAACATGCAGCAATTTTACTAAAAAATTTGAATGAATAAAGAAAATCAATTATTGATGTAAGATATAGATATAGATATATAAGATATAGATTAATGACGAAATGATGTCATTTTATTGGGGGGGTTGAAATGACCGGATCAAATTATTGGGGGGGTCAAAACCCCCCTAACCCCCGTGTAAATTACGCCTATGCATATATCTCCTCTTTGGTCTCCCTCTTTGTTTTTTCCTGGCAGCTGCATTTCTAACATCCTTCTACCAATATACCCACCGTCACTCCTCTGGACATGTCCAAACCGTCTCAGTCTGGCCTCCCTAGCAGATGATAGGATGATAGCAACTAATATCGGTCATTTAATGGGCTGTTAACATTCAAAGCTGCTGCAGAACATGTGTTGAAGAGCAGTCTCAGCAACTACCACATCAAGTTTTAGCTCAGTGTCTGTAAATTGTATTTTTTATCCATTTTAAAGATCAGTTGTCTGTGGCAGCCAGCTTGACTCGTGTTGCTCCAAAGGTTATTCATTTGTTGATATACATCCAATGATTACTCTCTGAGTTTCATTAACATTTGGCCAGTGATTCATGAGACACACACACAAGATTAACAGTCATACACACTCCAACAACACAAACACACACACATCGGTTGGTGACAGATCAGATTGCAGATCACTCATGATATAACAGCACAAATAAATGTTTATCAAAAAAAATTAAAATGGACATGATGGAGACTTAAGTAGCCACCAGGCACTCAGCAATTGTCTTAGAAAAGTCCAAATCAGTCAAAAAAAGCTTTTTTTGGAGGGGGGGGGGGGGTAAATTTCAGCTTCTTTCAAAATCAATCTATTTTTCTTATCAATTTGTGTTCATTTCTGTCATTTGTGTGTGTTTATTGGCTTTTTTCACTGAACAAATGCATCAGTTCTGATAACAAGCCTGCAGTTTTTAAACAGACAGATTTCTAGAGCACATCAACAATCGGCAGGTTTTCTGTGTTTAAATTAGAAATCTCCTATTGGCTCATATAGGGACATATTTTGCCTGGTCTACCTGTGTGCCTCATTATAAATTTGCATGCTGTGAGTTTACAAACAATCCCATGAACCTGATCCTAGGGCAGGTAGACTGGTGCTTTAAAACTAAGACAGAAATCAGTGTTTTTCTGGAGCCGTGGAGACGAGAAAGAAACTCTCAACTAATAAGTCTGGCTTATTCTTCATGGCGTGCCTCCAGATTCTTTATGGCTATGGTAAAGTTGATTGCAAAGCAGGCATGAAGAGATGAAAACACTTAGCTAAATTAGCTTTGTCTGAGCTTTCT